>JBAMBJ010003326.1:32500-188815 GCA_037043495.1 Drosophila recens | reverse complement strand
ACTTCGTGCTGAACTTGGCCGCGCACACGCTGCACTCATGCCGCGATTGATGCGTGCTGCGCTGATGCTGACGCAGGGCAACAATGCCGGCAAATTCCTTGACACAGTTCCGGCACTGAAAGGTGCGCGAGTGACGCCCGGCGTCTGTGTCGACGTTGTCTGTGCGTTGTTGTAATCCTCCTCCTCCTCGGCGTCATCATCATCGTTGCCGGCTTCGTTAAGCACACGGCACTTGCGCTGCCGCTGCGTGCGTCGACGCCAGCAGCGACGCACGTGCAGCGTATAGAGATCCCTCCGAAAATAGGCGCGCTCACAGTGCTGACAGACGAGCCGTGTGCGCCACTTCCAGGCATTATTGTTGTTGTTGTTGTTATGCAGGCCACCCGACTCCGTGGCCGTTGGCGATTCTGGTGGTTGTGCCGAGTAGGCTTGTAGCACCACCGAGCACGTTGAACTGGTGGCAGCCGAAGGAGCCACATCAGGAGGAGCATCACTATCATCCATGCGACCGCCCGTTGTGGACACCTCCGCATCCGCAATGGGCGGACTGCCTGGCTTGACGACGCTCTGGGGAAGAGGCTCTGCCTCCACTGCTCCTGCTTCCTTGACCTTGGCCAGACGCTGCAGGCGCTGCATCAGCGTCCGCGTGACCTCCGAGTGCATGTTCAGCTTGCAGACGCACTCCACGCAAATCGCGCGCAGTGTCGTATTGATGATATCTGCCTGCAAATCAGATTGTAATACATATATATCAGAGTGTATATATACTTTTGTGACCTACAGACAACTTCCAGTCCCTGCTGAGGCGTCGCTGCATCACATTGTTGGCCCTCAGGTCCATGACGGCCGACGAGGATTTGGATCGGCCGCAAATGGAACAGTCCAAGGCATTCTCTTGTGTTCTGCCGCTGCTGCTGCTGCTCGGCTCGGACTCCAGGGCATCCTGCATTGGAGACGCACAGTTGGCACAGTTAGTTGTGAAACAGTTGCGACTTAAAAATAAACTACATGTGTGCAATAACAACAGAGTTGCCAAGCTGCCAGCACATTTGTTTATACCTGCACGAATTATGCTTTGCTGAATGAATCACATACATACATGCATTTACATAGAACTTGCTGCAACCATTAATATTTATTAACTGCCTGTTTCATTTCATTTTAATTACAATTTTTGTCTGTTCTAAATATTTCAAACAATAGGCAGCCCTATGACACATTCAACGTTTTCCAGCACTGACTGCAGTCAATTCACGTATAACAGCCCTGCTACTTAAGGCGCGCATTTTAAATTATTTTAATAATTTTTAATAATTTAATAATTAGCTAGACAAATTAATTATAATTTGGCTTAAATAAAGGTGTTAGCTCCCGGGGTGACCTAAAAAAAAGGAAAAAAAGAAATACATATCTATCGATAAATCAATAACCTAACAACCCTAATTTTGATCGATTCCAAACAACTCTAGTTACTAGAGTCTAGTAAACACTTTGCCATTAATGCAAATAATTAGTAGAGCTGGGAAAAAATCGATTCTCAGTGCATCGATTTTTTTTCGATCTATTAGAAAAAAAAATCGATTAAATCGAAAAAAAACCTTAGGCTCCCAAAAATTTGTCCATTTTGCTTCCGATTCCTTGATCCACCAACACACAACGATCCCAAGGACATATAAAAACAATTATATAGATCTATTTAATCAGTTAAAATCACAATTTTTTATTAAATTACCCTTATTCGCCCGTTTTGTTCCTCTCCTAATTCACAATGATGGAATTTAGCTGATGGAATTTACCTTCACGATACATCGATTCTACCAAAACAGAATCAATGGCCGCGTTCACCAGAACTAATCAATCAGTAATCATGTATTTTGTTTGTTCGAAAACAAAGCATCACAATCAGAAAATTTCAGCGTACTATTTTGGTGATGAATTTTCAGTCATCATAATCAAGAAATTTGAAATCATAATTGTTAATCACTGCATTTCACCAGAATAACCATGCAAATTTCATCGATTTTCTGTTGTCGATTTGTTCTGGTGAACACGGCCAATAGCTTAGCAACCCTAATTTTGATCGATTCCAAACAACTCTAGTATACACTTTGCCATCAATGCAAATAATTAGGCTCAATAATGAATATCACCAGTGCAGCCACTCTTTATTTACAACAATTGGGTGAACAGCGTCCACGAATCGCGGACTTGAATCCAAACATATTCACAAACGGCGGCCCCGCGCCGTCGTCTCTTGTCGAGATCTCGGGCGTGCGAAGGAGCGGAAAAAGTGTTCTTTTAATGCAGCTGGTTTCGCGCTGTGTTACCCGATGCGATGTGATATTCCTTAATGTTAGCAACAAGCTCGATGCTCAGTTGCTTGGAAGACTTGTCAGAGACGCTGTCGAGGACTCTAATCCAAATGCCACATCCGCCGACTTGGAAGACAAGTTCGAAAAGTGCATGGATTCATTGGAAATTATCAATTGCTTTTCATCCGCTCAACTTGAAATGGCGATCAAAGCTATCGATAATTATATGCTGCTCGATAACGGCAGAATTAGCCTGATTGCGGTGGATTCTCTATGCGAATTCTATTGGCTCGATCTGAAACCAGAGGCACGGCAGCGCAAATTCACCTATTATATGAGCTGGCTGGCCCGTTTGAGAAAAATCTGCAATAAGTTTTACGTCAGTTGTATTTACACCGTGGACAGCAGCTTTACCAAAAACCAATATGCGTCTTCGCGTTCGATATCAGTGGATTACAAGCTACACTTGGATTACTTGAAAAGTGGCGTGCGAACATTAAACGACAAAAGTATTAACATAAACGACAAAGGTGTTCAAATTGTAGATAAATAAAAGAAACGATTACAAAACTTACCCGCCATTTTCTGCTTATATCGATATATCGATAGTCTTAAACTGAAAATAGATAACGATAGTCTATGGAACTTTTCCATACTTGTGTTAGAGCTGGGAAAAAATCGATTATCAGTGTATCGATTTTTTCGATCTTTTAGAAAAATAAATCGATTAAATCGAAATTTTCGAATATTTACCTGAGACCCCCAAAAATTTGTCCATTTTGCTTTTGATTCCTTGATCCACCAACACACAATGATCCTAAGGAAATATAAAAACAATTATATAGATCTATTTAATCAGTTAAAAGCACAATTTTTTATTAAATTATCCTTATTCGCACGTTTTGTTCCTCTCCTTATTCGTAGTGATGGAATTTAGCTGATGGAATTTAGCTTCACGATACATCGATTCTACCAAAACAGAATCAGTGGCCGCGTTCACCAGAACTTATCAATCAGTAATCATGTATTTTGTTTGTTCGATAACAAAGCATCACAATCAGAAAATTTCAGCGCACTATTTTAGTGATGAATTTTCAGTCATCATAATCACAAAATTTGAAATTATGATTGCTAATCACTGCATTTCACCAGAATAATCAGCAAATTTCATCGATTTTCTGTTGTCGATTTGTTCTGGTGAACACGGCCAATGTTTGAACGAAAAAAAAAGAATCGATAGTATCGATTCTAGAATCGATTTTATCCTAGCTCTAACTTGTGTGTCATCACTGCTTTTTCTGGTCGACGCGACGAAAAAAAAACGTGCTAGATTTTTTCATTAGCCACCCGGTTTAAATAATAAAAAAAACAACTTATAAAATGGGCGTACAAGTAGTTCCAATTTCTGCCGGTGATGGTAAGTAAACAAACATGGCAGAAGTGCAAAAAATATTGTGTTTCCCTCTTAATATGTACATGTGTATATATATGTGTACACTTGTATATGTGTGTATCACACACTCACACTCACATGCGCATTCGTTTTACAGGTAGCACTTTTCCCAAGAATGGACAAAAGGTCTCGGTGCACTACACTGGCACTTTGGATGACGGCACCAAGGTGCGACAATTAATATTGATAATATTTATTGATAAATTGTTATTAATTTTATTTATATTTACAGTTTGATTCGTCGCGCGACCGCAACAAGCCCTTCAAGTTCACCATCGGCAAGGGCGAGGTGATTCGCGGCTGGGATGAGGGCGTGGCACAGCTGAGCGTTGGCCAGCGCGCCAAGCTGATCTGCTCGCCGGACTACGCCTATGGCAGCCGTGGTCATCCCGGTGTCATTCCCCCCAACGCTACCTTGACTTTTGACGTGGAGTTGCTCAAGGTCGAATAAAATGGCTGGAAAAACTGGAGCGCAAGACTGTATGTGTGTGTGTGAGAATATTGGCAGCTGCAAGGGCTGTGCAATACACACTCACACACACAGGCGCACGTGACGCACACACACACACATGGAGAAGAACAACAACACGCGCTCCGTTTTTAATGAACAGAACCAAACAAGAACAATCCAACAGCATTTTAATTATATATTCAAAAGAAAGTTAAAATTAGACTTAATTGCCAACAAACACACACAGATACAGATTATGAAAATGGAGAAACTAGCTACGCATACGAAAATAAACAATTTATTCAAGTGAACATTTTGCATTTACTTTTGGTAATTTTCTTATCTAAGCGTAACTTAAAAAAAAAAATTGTATTAAATATAGAGTATTTTATGATTTTAGGTAAAAGAATTTTTGGCGGGTGACTTCAATTTTTTTTTTTTTAAATTTTGATAAAAATTTCACTTTTTTGGTATTTTAACCCATTAATGGCTGCCCATAGATCGGCTGGTACGATTTTGACGAAATTTGGAAATGTGTGCCTAGAAGACCATAGAAATTGAAAGAAACAAAAAAAAAAATTTTATCTTCAAATTTAATTTTTTCGATTTCCATACATTTTTCAGCTATTTTAGATAACATTTTGTATGCAGAAAAATAGCTAGATATTCACCTGTAAAAAACTACAAGTATAACAAGGATAACTAAACTGTTGAAATTTTATACTTATATTTTTATTATTTCTCTTTACTATGAAATAAATTTTGCCTCGATATCTCTCACATGCCCCGAGCTAGAATTTTTAAAGTGTCAATACTTTTTGGGTATTTAAATACCCATTAGCCGTTAATGGGTTAATGGCAATTCATGAAATAGAATAGAATTAATGTCAATTAATTCATTTAACATTTCTCTGGCAGAATGTTTATCGAATTTGTCATCTTCAATCCAAGTTGAAAGTGGTGGAAGTGATTAGTGCTCGGCAAGCGAAACGGGAGATCGAGGTTCGAAACTCGGTTCTTCGAGGTAAATGATTTTTAACTATTTTTTTATTTTTAAAATTGATTTATATTATTATATATGTATGTAGCTGCCACAAAAACGATAGATCGATATTTGAGGATAAGTACGAGAATTGCATGGGCATCACACCTGCAGCGTGCCGGGGACTGGGCCCAGGAATAGACCTGTCGAGTGCACGCGACTGATCAGTGTTGCCAACTCTTCGGGACATGAAAAAGCCAAAATAGCCTTTGAAAAAAGCTGAAAATAGCTAAAAATAATTTGTTGATAGCTAAAAATAACGCTAGAGTAAAGAAACGATATTTTGATTGATTTAATCCAGTGTTTTTGAATATTTTGATGAAAAAAAATCTTCAAAGAATTCTAGGAGGGAATGCAAAAAAAATTTGAAAAGTATCTTCGCTAATATTTTTTGACTTTTTAAAATTTGCTCAAAATTGCTATTTTAACCCCTTTTTCCTCGATTCAATTGATTTCATAGTTAAAAACGATAAATTTAATGCTCTTTAGTTGATCGATTTTTTTCCATTCCAATGGAAAATACTACAAAGTATTTAAGTGTGGCATCGTAAACCATAAAAAAACATGAAATTTCAGATATTTTTAAGAAGCTAAAATTATTTTTGAAGTAGCTAAATTCCGCTACCCGCTGTTTTACAATCCATCCCGCATTTGCCAGTTGCAACCCACTAAATCTGTCGGGAAAATAGCTAAATTGGCAACACTTCGACTGATCCGCTTGTTTTTTTTTAAGAGTTGCCGCATGGATAAGAAAATACCATATATTCAAGTGAACATTTTGCATTTTTATTGTTAATCCCGCTTGCACACCGCATTCATGATCTGGTCAATGATCTCGTATCGCTCGCGCTGGTATCTCTGCGCATGCTGCAGCCAGCTCTGGCGGATCTGCTTCCACTGCTTAACATTCGCAGCGAGCAGTTGCTCCTTGCTCGCTCCTTTCAGTTTCTTATCCTGTTGCAGTTGCAGACGCGCCGGCACGTGCGTTATCTCGGTCTTCCTGGGCTGGGGCATCTGTTTGACCAGCTTCAGTTCGCCGCTCAATAGCTGGGCCAGCAATTCTTCGCCGTCGTCTTCGCGCTTGACACTGGGCATGGAGCCATCTGTGTTGTAAACGGCCACGTTGGGATTGCGCGGCTGGTTGGCCATCCAGGCGCGACAGATGGGATACAGTGGCGTCTTATCCTTGTACTTGGACAGATCCAGGCTGCGCTCGAACAAACGCATCACATAGGATTCGCTGTGCGACTTTTGCGAGGATTCCTTTTTGTACAGCGAACGCTTCGCTTTGGTGCGACCCGAACCCGATATGGATGCTGCTGCTGCTGCCACGGTTTTCATCTCTGGCTCCAGCTTCACATTGTACTGGGCGCGTTGTTGTTGCTTCTGCAGCAGCAGCTTCTTGGAGGGACGTCCCCTTATGGGCAGCTCCGATTCCATGTCGTCGTCGTCTATGTGCAGCATTGGCAGCGGGCCCTCGTTGTCCTCCTTTGACTCCTCCTTGACCGCTGCTTCACGCTGCGTTTTCTTTGGCGTAACCTTCATGCTGATCCTGTATTGTTTATTTATTTCGTTCAATTCTTTTCACACTTTTCAAATGAGTTCGCAGTGAATGTCAAAAAACATAATGGATGGCCGACTATGAAATCGATTGTGGTCAACTTATCGATAGTTTTTCGACAGCTCTGTTAACCAACGATTAGAAATTGAAATTTTAAATTAAAAATCCTCTGGATAAGCACAATAGTATTATTTTTTGTACAAGGTAATATTTATAATTTGAATACATTTTAGCTTGTTAATTTTCCAATTCTGTGCAGCAAAACAGTGATATCAATAACAACAAAAGAGCTGTAATCAATAACATTGCTGTTACAAAGTAACATTCAAGTAACAGTTCAGCAGCTGTTGATGTCAGTGCTGCCAACTTTTGTTTGAAAAACAAAGCTGTTTTGACGGGAGGAACGATGCAAAAAAGCTAAACAATTAATTTAAAAAAGCCATTAATAAAGCAAATTTTTCATTAAACATTTACAAAAACATCTGAAAAGAAAAACATTTCATTAAAAAAAATAGGCTAGAATTCCTGCTGTCCGCTGTTTGCGGCCTATGAAAAAAGACAGATTTGACGGGAAAAAAGCGAATCTGGCACCACTGCTGTTGATGGTTGTTTACACGTTCGTGCACCCACGACAGACAGAGAGCGAGTGAGTTGTCTGAAAACCACGGTGCGGAGCGGTTGTCGTGTGCGGAGCGCGAAGAGCTGTTGTCTTGAGAAACAAAATAAAACTTTGAATGCAGAACAGTGCACTTGTAGTAAATGTGTTTTAAAAACAATTAGTGATAGTATAAAGGTGGCGAGTTACAATTGACTATAAATTTGATCTAAGTGAAGTTACATAAAAACCAAAAACTGTAACTACAGATTTACAGTAAGTGTGCATTCTTGCATTCCTTTTCATTTGTTTTATCAGTTTGCTTCTTATTTGCGTATGCTCCGTTCCCTGTTCCGTCATTGCATTTTGTGTCTTTCGCTCTTGCTTTTTGTTGATGTTAATTCTCTCTCTGCCCAATCGCTTTCTCAGTCTCTCTCTCTCTCTGTGTCTCTGTATATGCACCACGCAATCACCAACAACAAGAGAGGTGCAAACCCCACTCCCTCCCTCTTGAAGGGAACCGTTTATAACTGCGTCGTTGTATTTCGTTGTGTTACTCAGTTCTCCCCCACATGTTCCCAAATTTACATGTGTCTGCGTGCTATTTATAGAGAGAAGCAGCATCCACTGCATTCTGTGTGAGCGAGTGAATGAGAGCGCGCAGCTGAGTGAGATGATTGGAAATGGGGTGTGGACAGGGACAGGGGATAAATATGTATTTGTTGACAAAGCATCGTCACAAGCATTTCCTACTATTTTGGAAAGTCTTCAAAAGTGTATAAATTTACGTATGTCTGATTGCAAGCTTGTATAACTCCAGCGCTATCAGTGCCGCACAACAAGTAAATTTGGTAGACTTAACGCAGGTTCGCCTTTGCCAATCAGGCGTTCGTTTTTTGGATCCCACAGCTGTTCGTGAGTATCGTATCTTGTTGTCTGGCAAGTTCGCTGAACCTAAAGGTGCCCATTCTACATATGTATATGTTTGTTTGTATATAGTTTTTAAAATTAAACTATTTATCAGTTCATTTGCTATGAGCACACACATGCATTTGCTTATCAACATAAGTAGACACTTAGCGCACAACTACAACATGTTGAGGATGGCGCATCTGGCTAAATGTTTTGATTTTCGTGCGTGTTGACTGCGGTTCGATTCCCAGCCCGTGCTTGTTGGCTTCTTAGACGATAACTCACGTTACTTGGCCGTAACTACATGGGCAACAGCAACTTTTTGTATTTTTTAATTTTATTATTGTTTTTTTAAAATACTTCCCGTTTAATGACTGGAACAGCTGCAGTAGTTTATTTAATATCATTTTCGTATTGAATGAAATATAACCAGTGTTGCCAATTTAGCTATTTTCCCGATAGATTTAGCGGGTTTCAACTGGCAACTGCGGGATGAATTATAAAATAGCAGATAGCGGGAATTATAGCTATTTTCCAAGCGAAATTGGCGGAATTTTAGTTTTTTAAAAACATATGTTAACTTCATGTATTTTTATGCTTAAATACTATGTAGTATTTTTTCCATTTGAATGGCAAAAAAATTTAACTATGAAATCTATTTTATTGAGTTGTATACCATCACTAAATATATACTAAACAATTTTATATTTTAAAAAATCATAAAAAATATTAGCGAAGAGATTTTTAAAAATATTTTTTGCATCCACTCCTAGAATTATTTGAAGAATTTTTTGCATCAAAATATACCAAAAACACTGGATTAAATCAATAAAAATATCGTTTTACTACTCTATCGTTATTTTTTTAGCAATCAACAATATTTTCTGGCTATTTCTAGCTTTTTTCAAAGGCTAGTTTAGCTTTTTCATGATCCGAAGAGTTGGCAACACTGAATCCACGGTTGCCACAATTGGCGTTTTTGCGCCATAACTGGCTCTTTTTTGTCTCCTTGGCGCAATGACATTTATTTTCTCGAATTGGCTCTTTTTTTCATCAGTTCAGAATCAGTTATTTTGTATAGTTTTAGGTTGAAAAATAAATATGTATTTTTATTTATTAACATAATCACCAAATTAAGATGAAAATGTGAATATGTGTTATTGCTTTAAGTGTTTGTGAACGAATTATTTTTTATTTAATTAAATGCAAAAATCAAATGAACTGCAAAAAAAAAGTTTTGGCTCTTTTTTAGTCAATTTGGCTCATTTTTGTCTGTTTTTGGCTCAATTTGATATTTTTTAGTGGCAACCGTGACTGAATCTAACAACAATTGCGCTCTCTTGCTCTTTGACTCTTGCTCTCTTTCATGCTCTCTCTGGCGCTCTCTTAATGCGTAGTGACGTAATTGTCTGTCGTTGCAATCGAATTTCTTGTTTTGGTCTTATAAGAAAACTGTGTTCAAACTGGTTTTGAGAGACGAAACTGCGCCGCACCAAAACAAACTTGGTTTCTATGCATGTGTGTGTGTATACAACGCATATGTATACGATGTAAATGAGTGCGTAAAATTTGTTGTTAAATGTACTGAAATAAGTTTGTAAACAAAACGAACCAAATTCAAAGAGTGTGTTTATCATTTTATGGACAACGACCTTGACACGCTTACAACATTCAACAACAATTGATGGCTCGAACATAAACATAAACAAATGTTAAAAATGTATGCTCTCTGCAATTCGTTTAATTGTTGTCGCTTTTGAAGTTGGTTCTATTTGTGTATTTGAAAATGGGCCTCCCCATTGAAGGCTGCACACTGATGATGACATCATCTGTTGAGCGTCCCACCTTCCACTCTGTCTCTCTCTGTCGCACTCACTCTCTCTCTCTCTGTCGCACTCACTCTCTCTCTCGCTCTCTTGCAATAACTGCAAGCACAGTGGAGCTGACTTTCGAAAGCTTTCAGTGCTTGTGGGCGTTGGGCCACCCACTCAAATGTTGCCACAACAAACAGTAACAACTGGTTTCGTTGCGCCTTTTGCCCTATTAACGGGCCCATCGATGGCAGCCCTCTTAACTGGGTCAACTTGCCACGCAATCTGTCAGCGCATAAAATCCTCTTTCCAACACAACATTTATGTACAGTCGAACTTCCCTAACTCGAACTTCCCTAACTCGAAGTTTCTCTAACTCGAACAAAATCGAGCGGCAATAGCGTTTACTAGGCAAATTCCATACAATTCTACTTCCCTAACTCGAACTTCCCTAACTCGAATTTCTCCCTAACTCAAACAAAAATATTGGCCCGTACTTCTGTAAGTCGAATTTTTCGGGAAAATCTTTAATAAAGTTTGAATTTTTTTTTCTTTTCTGCTTTATACTTTTGTTAACGGATCGTTTGGATATGTAATATTGATGTACATTAACATATGGTGATGTAATATGATAAAATATTGCATCAACAATTCTTAAGGCTTGTGAATTTGCTATAGGAAAGATGTTCGAAATGTACTTCTTTGTCAGCGCACCAGCTCAATAATATTTTTCATAACATCCAGCACTTGTATTCAGATTTTTATCTCTTTACGAAATTTTTAAACTTATTTGTTAAGAAATTGAAAAGTGGACCAGTTTAAATTATATTAAAAATGGAAAATTAATTATGTCATTTGATTCGGGAACGTCTTCTGGACACAGTAAAAAAACGATAAAACCTATTTTTGAGAATATCGACAGGTCTTGAACAAACTGAAATTTTTTTGTTGAAAATAACAAGAAAAGTTTACTTTGAAATGTACAGTCGAACTTCCCTAACTCGAATCACCATTATCCACGAAAAAAGGTTCGAGTTAGGGAGACTTCGAGTTAGGGAAGTAGAATTGTATGAAATTTGCCTAGTATTGCCACTCGATTTGGTTCGAGTTAGAGAGACTTCGAGTTAGGGAAGTTCGAGTTAGGGAAGTTCGACTGTATTTATGATTGAATGCATTTGTAGTTTCTTTAAAAACACTAAAAAAAAAATTCCCTAACTCGAAGTCTCCCTAACTCGAACTTTTTTCCTGGATAATGGTGATTCGAGTTAGGGAAGTTCGACTGTATTTACATTTCTATACGTTTAACAAAAAAAAACCATTTCCAATATCACTGCGGACGGCAGTTTCGCGCTAGTGACGAAAGCAGTGCGAAAGGCGACTAGCAATATGTACAGAAAGAATGGAAAATTTGCTATGACTGACCGATCAGGTCAAATTAAATACCGATCGAAAGGTATAAATTTAACTATCAAATGTGCCTACTAAGACTTTTGGAAACTCACCTGGTTCGTGAGATAAACAGGTGTTAATGGGAGGGGACAAATTTTAAATACTAATTTTTTACTATTCTATCAAAAATACGCGTCGAATGACAGCTCGATCGTCAAAACCCGACTACTGGGATCAAAAGATAATTCATTTTGCAATTTTTAGTGGCCTTCCGAAAATGAGACAAACAGGGGTGCCACAGAAATCGCTTTCGCTTGAATTTCACTTAAATTTCATACAAATTTAATTGAATTTGCCTGTTTGGATCAAATTGTTGATATAGCTTAAAAGTTTGATTGAGGACTTGTTCCCGATCATAAATCTAGAAACTTTTGTTCTACGACTTTTTCGAAAAACTGCTAGTTTAGCGGGAAATCGCTCAAACCTGCTAAAACCCACAGCATCCAAACTATAGAAGCTACAGATATAATCTATGAATCGTTGAAAAGGTATTTTAAAGGGCATACCTCAAAGTTTTTTTTTTTTTTAATAGGTAAAGAACTACAGGTAAAATAAGGTATTTTTTCCCACACCTTGGCATTTTTTGAGAAAACGCTTCTAACTATTTTTTTTAATCGGCACTGCCAAAAAAAGTGATATTTATTAGGTATGAAAAATTTAGCGCAATGTGCCCAGTGATAAAAATTGTATTTTAACATAATTACTGTGTAAAATTTAATATTATTCGTCACAAAATTGAATATCAGAAATTTTCGGGCATGAAAATGTTTTTGTCACTAGTCTTTTATCTCAAAAAGAGGTTTATTTCTATAAGATTTAAGTTTACATTTGTTTGCCTGGAAAATTCACAGACACTTTTTACTTCAACTTTCTTTTCATTTAAAATAAAATAAATTTTTTACTCTTTTTTTACACTTTTATTAAAAAAATATTGTGTAAAAACTTGAAAATAAAACACATTATTTTGTAGTGAAAAGACGGCGCTATTCACTGTCCACAAATACAAGTTACGTTAGCTTCCATCTCCAGAAATCGATAAGAAGACTGAAGACTGTAATCTCTGTATATCTTATCATGTCTTAATTTCTTGAATTTCCCGTATATTTTTAGAATTTGTGACGGAGACAAAGACAAAGACAGAGAATTAAAGGAGAGACAAGGACAGACTATGGGCCAAATTGTTGGATCCCTGTCGGACAATGTGGCAGATGTGTTTGGCAATCGACGCAAACGGAGACGCAGCACGGACTCTACGGCATCGCAAGAGGAACGGGATGGACCGCAATCGGACAGCAAGTCGCCCAAAAAGTAAGTACACAGAAAAAAAAATCCGGGATATTAAGCCCGAATTCAATCCGAAACGATGTCAGAAGTGGGGTAAACTCGGATATTCTTAATCCTGAAATTCTTAAATTCAGGCTAAAAAACTGGTATTATTATTATTATTATAATGTTTTTCGTTACATTAAAATTTTTTTTTTTACTTTTTTTACGATTTTTTTTTTAAACATTTTTTTTTTGATTTTAACTTTTTTTTTACAATTTTTTTTAATAGATATTTTTTTAAAAAAAATTTTTTAACATATTTTTATTTTTAATTTTTTTTTTTTTAATTGACGGGGGGAATCGAACCTAGACTTTTTTCAAACTGGAGTCGGCGACTCTAACCATTGAGCCACCGGACCGGTTGAAATGAGAGAGGCCGAGAGAGAATTTTCCTCTCGCGCTCAGCAAATGTGTATTTTCCCATTTTAATCCCGATACAGGCTTGATTATTCAGCTTAATCCTGAATACATACTTAAAAAATGCGAGCTTAAATTAAGTATTTTATACTCGATTTTAGAATGGCATTTTTTTCTGTGTAATCTTCAAGAGAATAAACTTTTAATTGTTAATTTTTTATTTACTGTGCAGGAAGAAGCTGTTGACGACCACGCAATACATTTACCAGGCTCTGTTCAAGGAGGAGAAGAACTCGGATGTGGCCGTCATGGCGCTGGACAAGGTGTGGCATCTGCACAAGGTCTATCTCAGCCAGAGTCCGTACTTTTACATCATGTTCAACGGTTCGTGGAAGGAGGCAAAACAGAATTTCGTGCACATTAAGATACTGGACGATCGGATCAATGTGGAGAGTTTGGACGCCGTGTTTGGCTCCATGTACTCGGACGAGATAGAGATTGACGCGAAGGACGTGATACCCGTGCTGGCGACGGCCACACTCTTCCACCTGGACGGGATCATAGACAAGTGCGCCGAGGTGATGGTGGACACGATCAATGCGGAAACGGCCATCCAGTACTACGAGGCTGCCTGTCAGTATGGTGTGATGGGCGTCAAGAAATCGACGTTTCAATGGTTCCAAATCAATCTGCTCAGCATTTACAACAAGCATCCGAATCTGCTGCGGCACATCTCCATCGATCTGATGAGTGCGCTGACTGCCAGCCACGATTTGTATGTGATGCAAACGGAATTCTCACTGTATACGCTGCTGCGTACCTGGATGTTCCTCCAGCTGCATCCGCAGCACGATCCCGAGGATCCGGTGCAACGGGCGGAGGCACAAAAAGCACAGGAACGGCTGGCCAATGCTGGCGTCGAGACCCACTCGCCCAGTGCGGATGTGGTGCAGTGGACGTACTTTGCCAGCCGGATGGAGGAGCGCAGCTTTTTGGCCACGCCCGAGGGTCAGCCGTATATCAAGGTATTCCAGAAACTGCGCACACAGTACCTGACCAATCACTACATGGATCTGAAGATTATATTCAATGACAACATTATACCCAAGGAGTGGCTTTATAAGCATATACACAGCCACTGGGATGCCCTGCTGAGGATAGATCATGGCCAGGAGGACGGCAGTCCGCAGCAGCTGGACCAGGAGCAGTTCTTTGAGAACTGCATGCGCTGCGGTCGTTTGTTGCTGGAGCCCGGCTATCAGAAGTGGCGCTGGACGGGCTTCAACTATGGCATGGATCTCATAATTATCATGGACTCGCGGCGATTGAACATACGCCGGCACCATCGACACGAGCACGAGCGTGTGCTGAGTTTGCAGACGCGCAGAAAGTTCATGATACGGACGACGGTGACTTCGATAAATGCACAACGCCAGCCCATCTTTACACAGACGTCGGAGATCACGACGCTGTTGCTGGAGAAGAACGAGGAGGTCTCGCTGATGGTGCTCGATGCGAAGCTGGTGCATCCGCTGCTCATATCCATCAACATGCTCGTCGTGATGCCGCCCAACCAGAGCTTCAAGGAGATTGTGCCCCAGAGCGAGGAGTCGACGATGTCCGCTGCCGCTATTCCCATTTCCGAGATTGGAGCGAGCTGTGAAAGATCGCTGACACCGGCCAGTGCCGATGACTCGGCTGTGTGTGTGGGCGGCGGCGACTCGGAGACGTCCACGCCCAACTCACCATCGATGGGTGCACTGCGTCCAGCTGGACGCTTTAGTTGGACACGCAGCAATCCAGTTGCAACGAGTGATGGCGAGGCTTTATGTCGCGACGTGGCGTGCTGAGCGCGTTCTCTAAATATAATTAAATATACATATATATATATATTTTATATATAAACTCAAACAATCCTGGCACAATAATCCACCTTCGTTCTGTTCAAGGACTCGCCACGACACGAGCTCCGTTTTGTCTAGTTGTACATTCGTTTACCACATAAAATATATATACCTAAATATAAGTATATATTATATATTATAGTTAACAAATTCTACTACTAACTGTATGTCACATATACATATTAATATAATTGTACATTATTTTCTTAGTGTATCGCAGTTATCGCTGTGATCTGCCAGATTTCTCTATATACATATTTTTGTAATATTTTTTTACATTATCTGATAGAAACTAATGTAAAACACCAGATATTCAACAATTTAAGTTAATTGCACACTTAAATACACACATATATAAATTGTTTATATATGTACAGACTCAGATCTAAGCCATAATGTTAAGCAATCGGACTAGAAACCTAATCGAATTATCATTACAAATATTGCTTGCATCATTAAACTAATTAACGTGACCCTTAAAAAACGCCCATTGCATTTCAAAGTACTCTTATTTAAATTATGATTAAATGTGTGAATTTATATATGAAAAACAACAAGTTACAAATTGTGTTTGACTGGGAAATTGATGCGAAATGAAAGTGGATTGCATTTCAATTGAATTCTTTAACTGTTGCAGCAGGTCCAGCTGCTCCCGGAGCCACTGTGTGCCCACCACTGATCTAAATAATAAAATTTGAATTAATTAGTCGGCGGTGCTGCAGTCGAGCGGTACTCGACTGTCGGAGACCCCGTACTTATTATAAAGATATCTCAAACAACAAAAAGATTTTCATACTAAGACTTTATTTGGACTGATCGTTCCTATGGCAGCTATATGATATAGTAATCCGATTTCAATCAAATTTGGTCAGTATGTATGGGACCATCTTTTATGCATATTCTGTAAGTTTGGTTGAAATATCTCAAACAGCAAAAAAGTTTTCCATACTAAGACTTGATTTTCAACCGATTGTGTCTATGGGAGCTATATGATATAGTGGTCCGATCCAAAATCTAAAATAAACTCGATCTGCTTGCAATATAGACGAACCTACATACCAAGTTTGGAGTCTCTAGCTCTTATAGTCTCTGAGATCTAGGCGCTCTTACAGACGGACAGACGGACAGACAGACAGACGGACATGGCTATATCGACTCGGCTGTTGATGCTGATTAAGAACATATATACTTTATGGGGTCTGCCACGCCTCCTTCTGCCTGTTACGCACATTTTTTTGTGACAAAGTTAATAGACCCCTTTACTTTTTTAAAGTACGGGGTCTAAAAAAATACATGTTTTAAATTAGTTATATTAGTTTAACGAATATATTTCTTTAGTTGTTTAACAATTGAATTATTAGCGCGTATATGTAATAACAAAAATGTACATAAAATTCAACCTGACCCGCAACGTACTTACAATTTTGCTAATTATATAATTAGATACTAAATAATTAATACACAATGTTTGCTTAACTAGTTGCCCGTTGAAAGTGTGCTTAATTAATTTTAATAATAGAACAGCTCTGGGAATTTCGTCTCGTAGACGGGCTTCTCATTGTTATTGTTGTTGTTGCTGTTGGCCTGGAGCTGGGCTGTCTTGTTGTCGCTTTGCGTTATTTGCCGCTCCACGGCCAGCGAGTTGAACAGTTCGTTGAGACGATTCTGGATGAGATCGTGCTGTAAATATCAAATATATAGCATTATTACTTCTGTCTATAGATGACAGAGTTGTGCCTATACGAATTATCATTACTGTTTAATTAGTATGGAAAAAACTAGTGCTAATGAAATTTCATTTTACTAGCATTATAAAAAGTACTGCTAATGAAATTTCACTTAAGTAGGTATTGAAAATGAAAAGTAATGAAAATTTTTCAGTGGCATTAAATAATGCTAGTGAAAAACTATTTTAATTACCATTATTAATCACTTATTTTTAATTAAAAAAAATTTGAAATATTTAGAAAAATGGAAATAAAATGTAGAAAAATGTAGAAATTTGATTTCCAATCCTATTCGCGATATTTATACGATATTTTTATACGGCAGTTTTATTATATATATTTTTAATAACGTGAGTTGTATTTCTAGACTGGTGTGAGCAAATCAATATTTCCAGACAGCAAAAAAATTGATAGTTTTAAAAAATACAGTGATTAATTAATGGTTTTATAAATGTAAATATAAAACTCTAGTTTGCACTTAAATATTATGCAATTGTAATATTTATAGTACTTAACATTTACTCTTTAAGGTGGCCAAATGCCTGGTCAACTAAAAAAGACTCAGATTAAATCCGGATTAATTACTGCATACTTTTAGGCGTCACAAAGAACGTTATCAAAAATATAGATAATAAAACTGTCGTATAAAAATATCGTATAAATATCGCGAAAAGGATCTACATTTTTCAACATTTTATTTCCATTTTTCTAGATATTTCAAATTTTTTGTAATTTAAAAAAGAAGTAATTAATAATGAGAAACAGTCTTTCACTAGCATTACTTAATACCACTGAACAATTTTCAACAACTCTGATAGAATGCAGATATGTGTAACTCTCACCTTCGGTTCGGTGCGTCGCATCAGGTCATCGAATTCGCCCTCGCGGAAGGTGCGAACAATTTGCAATTGTTTCTCGCGCTGCTCACGCTTCACCGCCTCCGTTGGCTCGGCCAAAGCGCGTTTCATGGCGTCGAAGTTGTACTCGGGCGACAGGATCTTCTTGCAGATGCCCGGCGAGCTGTTCACGCTGTCCACATCGCCATTGTAGACGGTCAGATCGGCGGAGCTGTTGCGCTGCGTCATGTGGGCGCTGACGGAATCCACCCAGGAATGCCGGTGTCCCGGATTATCCGTTTGATGCAGCATATACGGTGCGCCCGTGTTGAGACGCTGTGCATCCATGCCCGCATTCTGCATGCACTCTCCCAGCGCCAGCTTGTCGATGGACAGATGCGGCAACGACAGATTCAGACTCTTGGTCGACACCTTCTTGGGATCCATCAGCGGCGGCAAATAGTATGTGGCCTCATCGCGACGCGCCTCGATGATCTTCTGTGCGTATTCGAGCAGATTGTTGATGCCACTGATCCGCGAGATGAGCACCAGCAGGGCGATGGCTATCGCATGCAGGTTGCATCTGTGCGCAGCGCCCAAAGTGTCCACGGTGCTGGCCACTTGTTGTATGCTGCCATTAAGATTGAGATTGAGATACAAGTTAGCAAATATATCACTTAACTAGCGTAACAGTCGAGTGCACTCGACAGTAATATACCCTGGGCCCTAGGCCTAGATTTGATGCCAATGCAAATCTCATACTAATCTTTAATTATCCACCTATCGTTTATATGATATAAATGAGTGTTTTGAACCAATTTACCGGACATCTTAAAATTTTAAAAATTAATTAAAAGTCTTAATTTTTAAAAAAACGAAAAAAAATTCGTAGACCAAATCAGGAATCGAACCCACGACTTCTGCCGCACGGGCGCGTATCTCTAGCGCTAGACACAAATTCAAATAAATGAAATACATGAATTCTGGCGGAGTAAATGTAAAATGAATTAGTTGACCATTGATTCTATTTATAGAATTGCCATTGACATAGACAAAACTGTTAATATCTTCACTATTTATAGCCCAATCGTGTTGAAAGTTGGTGATTAGTTACTGGACATGATCCTACACACGTTGGTATAAAAAAAATTTAATATTTTAACTTAAAACCCAAAATGAAAGGTGATATAAGTTTTTGATGGGAAAATTTTAACATAAACTGATATTGATTGGCATAATAAGCAGTTTTCATTCCAAATTTGGTGGTCCTCGCTCTTATCATCTCTGACAGACAGGCGGACATGGCTATATCGACTAGGCTATTGATGCTGATGAAGAATATATATACTTAATGGGGGCGGAGATGCTTCCTTCTGCCTGTTACATACTTTTGAACAATTTTAATATACCCCAGGTATAAAAATTCGATTGACTTTAAGTGCTTCTTACCCCAAGATAAACAACAAGAACTCCTGCACGGTTTCGCTGCAGGACATCTCCACGATGAGCAGCGCCGCCGTGTTGTAGCTGGCGGTCAGCGCGTCCACCCGATCCGACAGTGCCATGCTGTCAATTAAAGCTTGCATGATGTTGGCGCCGTACTTGTGCGTAAAGATGATGTCGGAGCGTGACGGTGGCTCCTGGGAGAGAGCCGGATACGGCTTGACGCTGACACTGCTCAGCACATGCTCGTTCTGGTGGCGATCGAGCAGCGCTTGGAGGATCTGCATGACAATCATGCGGGTGGGATCGTGCGGAGCACGCGCCATGCGCAGCAGCGGCTGCAGGAACGAGGCGGGAAAGGCCTTCTCAAACGAGACCGTGCTGTACTGGTTGCCCACCTTGAGCAGCGACTTCAACAATATATTCTGCAGCATCTGATCGCCCTTGCTCTTCTTGGACAAATCGGGCACGGTGTTCATGATGAACAGCATGATCTCGATCTTCTGATAGTCCGGATGATGATTGGCAAACTCCCCAAGGGCATTGATCAACGCCTCCTGATACTGCGACTCCTCGGCGGTTATCTCGGTGGTGGTGCTCACACTGGTGCGCAGGTGGGTCAACAGATTGTTAATAATATCCAGGGCCGACGGCCCGACGCTCTCGCCGGCCGCAATGGCAATGATCTTGGACAGCACCACCGCCAGGGAGGTGCGTGTCTTGGGCGACGACTTGAAATTGTCGTCCAAATGCTGCATCAGCGTCTCCACCACCGTGTACGAATATTGCGGCTGAATGGAGATCATCACAATGCGGAATGTGTGTATGGCAAACGTGTTCGGCACCCACAACTCATGACGGTCCAGATGACTGTGGGAATGGATTGAAAGAGGGTCAATAAGATTCTATATACGAATGTCGAAAAAATACGATCAGAATACGAAAATTCGGAAAAACAAATTAGGAATCCAAGATTACGAAATCGAAATTAGAAATACAGTTATTGGGAATCCAAAATTAGGGAAAACAAAATAATGGAAAAGCCGAAATCTAAAATATTTTATTAAAAATTGATTTAAAATAAAATATTTTTGATTAAAAATCGCGCGTTTTAAAAAAAAATGTTTTGGATTTCGGCTTTTTCCTATTTATTAGCTAAAAGACAAAATTTGTCGAGCCATTTATTTAAAAATCAGGTCTTCGTTTGCCAGCGTATGTGAAATTTATTCTAACCAAAATCTACATGTTTATTTTGTGTTCCACCTTATATAAAAAATCATCAATTTTTTTATCTCTGTGTTGGCCTTTTAAATTTTGATTGTTTTTTTTTTTTGGCCTATTTTCAGCGTTAATTTGAATAATCTTAATGCCTTGTTAATCCTGCTCATTCATAAGGTATTTTAAAAAATTGAATATTACTGGATAATTGCACCCTGCGAGCGAATATTGAAAAATAGTTACATATGTTACGAAACCAAAGATACTTTTCCCAATTTTTTTTATTCCTAATTTTTTTTCCCAATTTCTGTACTCTGAATATTTTTCTTAGCTGAAATTCCTAATTTATCGGGGGTGCCACAAAAATCGCTTCCTCTTGAATTTCACTAAAATTTGTATGAAATTTAAGTGAAATTCAAGAGAAAGCGATTTTTGTGGCACCCCAGTATGATTCCTAATTTATTCTTCTTGGTTTTTTTTTTCTTTTCTTTTAAAATTCCTTAAAAAAGTTTCGGAATTCGTTTGAGGTACCGTCAATAAATAAAATTGAAAGGAAAAGATTATGTCTCAATGAGATTCACTTGATGCTTACGTCAATAGCGGCTTCAGCACGCTGCGTATGTGTCCAAAGGAGGCGCGTCCCACCAGCTCCCTTAGCACCTCCTCGGCCAGCACGGGCGGCGTCACGTTGGTGGCGTCCTCCACAGGTGTCAAATCGCCCGACTGCATGGCAATGAGATTTAAATTGTTAGCAAAATATACTTTTAATCGAATCAAAGACAAACATAAATATATATAATGTTTACACTTGTATTTATTTAATTAATACTTATGCTAAAATGTTGCTAATAGAAAATGTTAGTTCAAATTTTCAATTACCGCCAGTAAATTTTTCTTCACAAACATAACGTTTACACAAAACTTTAAACATGTTGTTAATTTATCGTTTCGTTATTGTTGTTGTTATGTGTTTTGTGTTGTTGTTGTTGTTGTTGGTTCGTATGCATTAACAAAATATACGAAAATAACGAAAATGACGAAATTAGTTGAATTAGTTAGTTAGTCATTGAATGGTCGATTTGCCAATTGGAAGTGAAAACGTTGACGCCAGTTGTGCTTCTGTTTTTATTAATTAAATTTAAATAGAAATCAACTCACCTGCATGTTGAACAGCAGCGAGGGCACAATCTTCTCCATGTGCTGTGCCTCCCAGATGTTCTCGACCAGATCATCGGACACGGTCTTGCGTATCACGCCCTGGAGGCCCTTGATGCCCGCCAGGCGCAGACTGTCGCGCAGATCCTGACTGTCGCTGTGGCACATGGACGAGAACTTCGAGATGAAGAAGTCGTAGCGCCGATGATAGCTGGGCGTGTCCTCGTTGATGTTGGCGAACTTCACAAACTGCCGAGGAGCGGAAGAAAATTATTTGTTACAATTGCTAGCATATTATCTGCAATCAATTTAAATCAGCGGTGGGCACGCAGTGGCTCCGGGAGCAGCGGCTGCTTCCAACTTAGATAGATTCGAATAGGCTTGTTGTTGTAGTGCTCCAGAATTCAGATTTCGTGACCACCTCTGATTTAAATAATTATGATTTCAATAATTGATTTAATCTACATTTTAAATTGCAATCAATTAATATGCCAATAAATTTAAATGATAATGATTTCATTCATTAATTAAATCTGCTTTGCATTAATATTAATTGCATTAAATTAATTAATATGCCAATAAATTTAAATGATAATGATTTCAATCATTAATTGAATCTACATTTTAAATTGCAATCTACAATTAATTGCAGTAAATTAATGAATATGCCAATAAATTAAAATAATAATGATTTCAATCATTAATTGAATCTGCTTTGCATTAATATTAATTGCATTAAATTATTTAATATGCCAATAAATTTAATAATAATGATTCCTATCATTAATTGAATCTGCTTTGCATTAATATTAATTGCATTAAATTAATTAATATGTCAATAAATTTAAATAATAATGATTTCAATCATTAATTGAATCTACATTTTAAATTGCAAACTACAACTAATAAATCTACAATTAATTGCAGTAAATTAATGAATATGCCAATAAATTGAAATGATAATGATTTCAATCATTAATTGAATGTATGTACATTTCGAATTGCAATCTGCTTTGCATTAAAATTAAATGCATTGAATTAATTAATATGCCAATAAATTTAAATAAAAATGATTCCTATCATTAATTGAATCTGCTTTGCATTAATATTAATTGCATTAAATTAATTAATATAATATGTCAATAAATTTGAATAATAATGATTTCAATCATTAATTGAATCTGCATTGTAAATTGCAATCTACAATTAATAAATCTACAATTAATTGCAGTAAATTAATGAATATGCCAATAAATTGAATTGATAATGATTTCAATCATTAATTGAATGTACACTCACTCGCATATCTCTGCGTACACCCTTATTTTTGCTATAACAGCTATGTAAGTAAAGTTATCACGTTGAAAAAAATATATTTGGAAAGGTCGCTTAAATTCCGATTGAATGATGCAAAAATTTCCTTAACCCATTAAATACCCTTCGAAAATTTCGAACTTATGTAAAAGTCACTTTTCAAAACTTTTTTCCTCGATTTTTTCCAAAAAATGTTGGGATGCAAAAAAATTCTTGGAACAATTCAAAGAGAAACTGCAAAAAAAAATTTTCAAAAATAATTTTGCTAGTATTTTTTAAAATTGTTTGAAAACTGCAAAAAAGGCACTTTTTGCATGAAAATGAGGAAAAATGGGTTAAAATGGTCATTTTTAGGATTTTCAAAAAATTTTAAAAAATACTAGCAAAATTATTTTTGAAAATTTTTTTTTGCAGTTTCTCTTTGAATTGTTCCAAGAATTTTTTTGCATCCCAACATTTTTTGGAAAAAATCGAGGAAAAAAGTTTTGAAAAGTGACTTTTACATAAGTTCGAAATTTTCGAAGGGTATTTAATGGGTTAAGGAAATTTTTACATCATTCAATCGGAATTTAAGCGACCTTTCCAAATATATTTTTTTCAACGTGATAACTTTACTTACATAGCTGTTATAGCAAAAATAAGGGTGTACGCAGAGATATGCGAGTGAGTGTATGTACATTTCGAAATACAATCTGCTTTGCATTAAAATTAATTGCATTAAATTAATTAACATACCAATCAATTTAAATGATGATTCCTATCATTAATTGAATCTGCTTTGCATTAATATATATATTAATATCATTATATGCCAATAAATTGAAATGATAATGATTTCAATCACTAATTGAATCTACATTTTAAATTGCAATCTGCTTTGCATTAAATTAATTAACATGCCAATAAATTTAAATAATAATGAATTCAATCATAAATTGAATCTGCTTTGTATTAAAAGTAATGGCATTAAATAAATTAATATGCCAATCAATTTAAATAATAATGATTTCAATCATTAAATGAATCTGCTTTGCATTATTATAAATTGCATTAAATTAATTAATATGCCAATAAATTTAAATAATAATGATTTCAATCATTAATGAATCTGCTTTGCATTATTATTAATTGCATTAAATTAATTAATATGCCAATAAATTTAAATGATATTGATTTCAATCATTAATGAATCTGCTTTTCATTATTATTAATTGCATTAAATTAATTAAAATGCCAATAAATTTAAATGATAATGATTTCAATCATTTATTGAATCTGCTTTGCATTAAAATGAATTGCAATAAATTAATTAGCATGCCAATCAATTTAAATTCAAATGATTTCAATCATTAATTGAATCTACATTTCAAATTGCAATCTGCCTTGCCTTAAATTAATTAACATGCCAAGCCATGATCAACATCAAATTCTGTCCATTTATGAAAAGATTTCGACATACAGTCGCCGGTTAAAGTATTTTGACAAAGCTAAAGTTAAATCTACTCATAATCTGAACTTACTTTATATAAAGTATGGCATCAATGGAAGGGTCATTTAAATTCCGTTTGAATGATACAAAACTTTCTTTAACCCATTGAAAATTTTTGTATTTCTGTAAGTCTACAGTTTTGACTTTTTTCCTCGGTCTCAAGCAAGAAATGTTCTGATGCAAAAAGTTTCTCTAAACAATTCTAATAGTGATTGCAAATTTTTTTTTCAAAAATCTCTTTGCTGGTATTTTAAATGATTTTTTTGTTTGGGAAGATCTCAGACAAATTTTGTATGAAGGGAGGAAAAAGTCTCTAAAATAGTAATTTTTAGCAATTTTTCAAAATATTATAAAAAATACTAGCAAAGATATTTTGAAAAAAATTGTATGTGAGCCCGAGGAAAAAAGTATGAAAAGAAGGCTTTTACATAAATTCGAAATTTTCAATGAGTTCTTAAGGAAAGTTTTGTATCATTCAAGCGAAATTTATATGACCTTTTCATTGTAGATTTATCTTATGTTTTGTCAAAATATTTTATCCGACGACTGTAGGAGCTTTGCAAGTCAATATATGGCAACAATTTGAAAACTTTGACACTTAAGTTATGTATTAATCTTTGTACTAGTCGAGATTGTAAATTAAAATGTTGCTTAAATTAATGATTGGATTCGGATTGTGATTTTTACAACCATCAAAAATTACATAATGATGGCATTTCTTATTTTTTATAATTCCGACTAAATCCTACCGAATTTGTGGCCATTATTTTAAGATTCGGATTCGAATCCTCGAGCAACTTTTGCACCATGCGCAGAAATGACTCGACAAACAGATTCAACGTGGTCTGGGCGTGGCACGCCTGCAGCAATAAATCCATCGCCTCCATGGCAATCTCGGCCAGCCTGAAAGCATAACAAATGTTATAAGAAATATGCTCATAAATTGTGATAATTAGGGATGGCAATAAAAATTTATTAATCGATTATTGAATCATATGATTAATTTAAGCTACGCGATTATTAATTGCAATTAATCGACGACAAATAAAAATAATCGATTAATCAAATGATTAATTTTTGTCATAGTTTTTTAAAATATTGTGTAATGCAATGCCATTGTATAGCAAAAGAAAATTAAGAACAATAATAAAATGCCCAAAAAATATAAATACAGTGGCTCACAGCATAAAGTATGCACGTCAAATTTGGACATTTAAAGCTTATTTGAGCCGTTATCGTTAACATATTTTCATCAATGGAAAGGTCATTTAAATTCCGTTTAAATGACACAAAACTTTCTTTAATCCATTAAGTACTCTTCGAAAATTTCAAATTTTTGTAAAATTCTACTTTTTCGACTTTTTTCCTCGATTTTTCACAAAAAATATTTTGATGCAGAAAATTTTGTTAAACAATTCTAAGAGAAGCTGCAAAAAAAAATTTTTAAAATATATTTGTTAGAATTTTTTTGGAATAAAATCTCCATGTGTGTTTTTTTTTGGCAACGACGCGATTATTTGATCGAATAATCGATTAGTGTTTCAATGAATCGCAACACATTTAACGATACAATTAAATCGCCAATGTAAGCAAAATAATCGATTATTGTGTATGATATGATTAATCGTGCCATCCCTAGTCATAATTATTATAAATTACTTGTAACGCTTGCGATTAATGTCCTTGGTGGCCTTCTGGTAGAGATATTCGCCAATGCGATCCAGTTTATCCGGCGAGCTGAGCGAATAGAACGTCAGTTTCTCCATGTTGGACTTGACCAGGCCATCCTCGGGATTCACGGGAAAGATGTTGTCCACGAGACGCTTGTAGCGCGGTCGCAGCGCCGAACAGCAGCCGCAGCAGCCTAGAAGGGCACAGGGAAAGGCACAACTCTTAGAGGGATTGGGTAAACAGACGTGCACACAGCGATATGTAAACATGACGACGTCGACGTCCTTCCGCCGTCTGTCTGCCACATTTCATTCTATGTTATGCTCGAGGATTTGTTTGTGTCTCTTTTGTTTTTGTTTTTTATAATTAGCAAAAAGCGCTGCCAGCGTTCGGTTTTCCCGTTTTAAAACTGCTGCGTGGGTGCGACAGCCATTTTCATTTCGTTTTCAGCTTTTTATCTTATCGCCATAATCGTCGTTTATATTTATTTCGCGCTCTTAAATGTGTTTTTGTCGTTTCCCTTTTGTGGCACATCTTCACTCCTTTTTACTGTTGTTGTTGTTGCTTGCAATCGATTTGCTCGCGTCATTTTTTCATTCATTTCCGTCCGTCCGTCCGTCCGTTTCGAGGTCGAGGTCATTTCGTTTCGTTTCGCTCGCTCTTTATTTGTATTTTCACCTATCCACTTACCGGACATGTTTGCTCACAAGTCGTTATTTGTTACGTTTTATTATTATCGCAGCGTTTAGATAATAAAAACGCTGTGATAAAATTGTGGCTGCAAATTGAGAATTTTCTGTGTGTGTGTCCGACTTTTGTTATTCTCTTTTAACTTGGTTGCAGTTGCCAGCCTGTTGTTTTTGTCGATCTGGCAGCGCTATTTGCAGCAACATGAAGTTGGCTGCGCTAGCCGCTGCTCCACACAGTGTTGTCAGTTTAGCTTATTTTAGGCTAGATCTAGCATTTTTGAAAATAGAATAGCTGATCAAATTTGCAAATAGCTATAGCCATATATCTAGTGTATTTTAAAGTTCATAGAGCATATTCTAGCAATAAATAAATAAATAAATAAATATTTTATAAGTTTAAAATGTTTTACGTTGATTTCATTGATGATTTGCAATCACAAATTGATCAAATTCATTTTATTAAATGGAATCACATTAATGACATTTTCAAATTTTGGACAGGGAATAATAAGCCTTTTCAGTTCATTGCATTATTTGCCATTCAAATGCTCGTTATTGCCGTGGTCAAATGCGGAAGTGGAACGCGTCAATTTAAAATTCAGTCAATTAAAAATTGTTAAAACAAAATTGCGCAACAAAATGCACTTTACAAATTTTAAATACAACATTAAGCATTAGGTTTGTTTTTTATTAATCATAATTATTTAGTTGTAGTTATATTATTTTTAAATTCACATATATGAATTGCGCAAAAATATGTTAGTCTTATGCAAAAATTGAGGAAGATAATTATCAAATCGACGATTTGTTAACTTTTTTAATTTAAGTAAAGAGCATTTTTTTTTTTTTATATATCTAGCTTTTTTTAGCTAATTTTTACTCAGAATCTAGCTTATGCGAGCGTTCAACACCTGGCAACACTGGCTACACACCTAACAGCCAGACTTGCCAATTTAGCTATTTTCCCGACAGATTGGCAAATAAATATAAATATAAAAATATGGTACTGTTTTTTAGCATTTGTTATTTTATTTCTACTTTCTTTCCATTCTAATTCAGAAATAAAATAAAAGTTTGCTAAATAAAGCAGTACCATAATTTTTATTATTTCTTTAAAATTTGACTATTCAAATCTGGCTATTTTTTAACGGACTAATTTTGGCAACGCTGCTAACAGCATTGCTCCCCACGACTGGCGCTTAATTTAAACACAATAATGAAATAACTGTTTAATTTTGCAATAAGACTATAATCAAGAGCACACACATTTTATTTTATTATTATTATTAGCTAGTTTTTAGTTAACTTTTACTTACAGCTGGGATCTGTACATTTCTGTACAAAACTGTCGAAGAACTCCGGCAGTTCGGGTGGCTCAAAACAACAGCGTATTAAGGCCATTTCCAAGTCACCTTCACAACAGCTTCACAGCCTCCGCAGACGAGTGTTTGACCATGAACTTCAGCTGCTAAAGGGTTTGAGGATTACCTCCTGGGCTATTGATAGAAATCAGCTGTTGATACGCAACGAGAGAAAAGCTCTGGTTTCCGTTGTGGGCTAAGCTTTTATTGCTATTCATTCGTATGTGTGCATGCGAGTGTTTAAATGTGTGTGTGTGTGTGTGCACGCGTGTTGGATTTTCCATTTATGGTTGGAGAAGATGATGACACTCTTGGCATTCATATAAGGTGGCGCCACAGACACATTGGTGATTGGGATTGGGATTGTGATTGTGATTGCGTGACAAGTCGGCAGCAGCAGCAATTGGCACAGCAACCGAATGACATAAACATTTGAATCCAATATCAAAGCAAATATTATAAATTGCTTGTTATTTTTTTTTTTTTAAATAGCTCATCACATTTTCAATAAATTTATTTGAATTAGCAATAAATTGGCGTTCACTTTAAGGCGGAGGCAAACTTGGCAGTTCACAACAAGAAAAACAACTGAATGTGAAAAGTTTCTAGAGAAATTCTTTGCGCACAGAAAGCTGCGCTTCTGCACTTGACAGGCTTCTTCGTTGTTGTGGCAAAGCTTTCATTATGCGTGATTACAGGACTGAGAAAAGCGAAAGCTCAAGGGACTGTCAAAGTTGTCTCAAGCTATTGTGAAACCGTTATACACGCACACTCACACTCACACGGCAGGAGAAATGTGAAAGAGAGACGGCACGTACTTGATTCTGTCACCTCGCACATCGAAGAGATATCTACACTGAAAAAAAAGACCACTTTCTAAAATCAAGAACATTCATCTTAAAAATTTTGTTCTTGAATTAAGAATATTTTAAGACCAAATTACTAAAACTAAGAATATTAATCTTAAAAATCGTAAATTCTTAATATAAGAATAAAATTCTCAAATTTAAATATTTTGTTCTTAATATAAGACCATTTTAAGACCAAATTACTAAAACTAAGAATATTATTCTAAAAAAGGTTAAGTTCTTAATATAAGAATAAAAATCTTAGATCTTAGATCTTTTTCTCTTAATATAAGAAAAAAATTCTTAAAATTATTTCACTTCTTTAGACCTACATATAGTTCACAACTGGTTCTGGCTTCTCAAAGATCACATTAGGCTTGGATCGCTGGTCAAGTCAGCACAACGGTACTGATAATAGAGATCGGCATCTCTTGAAACAGCTGTATACCGATTCATGCTCCTTGCGTTCTGCAAGTGTTTTGTGTATTGTTTTTGTTGTTTAGTGTCATATCGACATACTAGACCTCAAGTTAACTCAAATTTACTTAATTTTTCTTAAAATGTTAAGAAGCTTAATCTTAATTTGGGATTTTTTGTCTTGAGTATTTAAAACTTTTTGATCTTAAAATAAGAACACATAATCTTAAAAAAAATAATAAGTTCTATTCTTATAATAAGATTTGTGGTCTTGAAAATATAAGAATTTATGGTCTTCAAAACGAGAACTTGGTCTTAATTAAAATTTTCTTAGAATCAAGATGTATTTTCTTACCTTAAGATTTTCATGTTCTCGACGCATTTTTTAGACCAATGTTCTTAGTTCTGAGACCAAAATCTTGATTTTAGATTCTTTTTTTTATCAGTGTATACATAAATGTAAATGCTTCTCACGACACATTCGTGCGTTGACAACTTTATTAAAGTTAAATGGACTCCTTGGCAGTGTAAGAGAGAGAGAGAGACGAAGAGACGGAGAGCGGCAAGGGATGCGCAGTTGGAGTGGACGTGGGCTGGCAACTTGGTGCTTTATAGTTTCTTGACCGACGATGACGATTGATGATTTATTTGTATGTAGATTTTGCTTATTTCTCAGATTTTTATATATTTTTTTGATTAATTACTGTGATATTCAAATTGAAGTGTGTGGAAATATTTGGCGTGAATTATTTGATTTGGGATTTTGCTTTCTGCTTTTGCTTTTGCTACCTGTTCAACTGCCTATATGTATAATATGATATGCTATGTTTATGACACTTGGAACAGAACAGTTCCATTTGGCTGGGGATTAGCGTTTCTTTGTTGTTTATCTACATCAACGAGACGAATTAATTAGTGAGGCGACTACTGATGGAACCTTGACAACGATTATAGTTTAGCTAAAGATCGTGATTGATGAGCTGGGCTGCAACCAGCCTTGCCAATTTAGCTATTTTCCCGACAGATTTAGTGGGTTGCAACTGGAAAATAAATACAGTCGAACTTCCCTAACTCGAATCACCATTATCCAAGAAAAAAGTTCGAGTTAGGGAGACTTCGAGTTAGGGAATTTTTTTTTTAGTGTTTTAAAAGAAACTATTATTATATTAATAATAATATAAAAAAGAAACTACAAATGCATTCAATCATAGGTACAATTCAAATTTCAATTTTTTCTGTTATTTTCAACAAAAAGGGATTCCAGTTTGTTCAAGACCTGTTAATATTCTCAAAAATTGGTTTCTTCGTTTTTTTGCCGTATCCAGAATAAGTTCCCTATTCAAATGTTATCATAATAAATATTGCATTTTTAATACAGTCGAACTTCCCTAACTCGAACTTCCCTAACTCGAAGTCTCTCTAACTCGAACAAAATCGAGTGGCAATACAAGGCAAATTTCATACAATTCTACTTCCCTAACTCGAAGTCTCCCTAACTCGAACTGTTTCTCGTGGATAATGGTGATTCGAGTTAGGGAAGTTCGACTGTATAATGAAAAATGTTTTTGCTGAGATACCAGATTTTTCAGCAACTTTAATTTATTTGGTCTACTTTCAAATTCCTTAACTACTAATAAGTTTGAATATTTCCTTAAACATTTTAGTACACTGATGCGCTGACGAAGAAGTACATTACGAACATCTTTCCTATATCAATTTCACTAGCTTAAGTAATATTTGATGCAATATTCTATCATATTTCATCACCATATGCTAATGTTAATCAATATAACATATTCAAACGATCCGGTAACAAAAGTATAAAATAGAAACGAAAAAAAATTCAAACTTTGTTGGAGATTTTCCCGAAAAATTCGACTTACAGAAGTACGGGCCAATATTTTTGTTCGAGTTAGGGAGAAATTCGAGTTAGGGAGACAGAATTGTATGAAATTTGCTCAGTAAACGCTATTGCCACTCGATTTTGTTCGAGTTAGAGAAAATTCGAGTTAGGGAAGTTCGAGTTAAAGAAGTTCGACTGTATAAATATAAAAATATGGTACTGTTTTTTAGCATTCTGTTATTTTATTTCTAACTTCTTTCCATTCTTATTCAGAAATAAAATAAAAGTTTGCGAAATAAAGTAGTACCATAATTTTTATTATTTCTTTAAAATTTGACTATTCAAATCTGGCTATTTTTTACCGGACTAATTTTGGCAACGCTGGCTGCAACTAGTGTTGAACGTGAGTATATTTCCATATTTTCTAAAGTCTCGAAATATCTAAACGAAGATACTGCTCGCGTACATACTTGACAACTATCCGAAGAATGTTTGGGCGAGCTGGTTTCACTTGTTTACATCTCCGGCATCATCATCATCAACGGCGAGAAGCGAAACAACTGAACAACTTCTAGCAACAATATGACTGCTAACAACTTTGACTTGATTTAATTCAAAGCAAAAGACTTTGAACACAAACTTGCACACAAGCACACTCACTCACACACTTACACTCTCGCACTCTCGCACTCTCTCAGAGAGCGCAATATGAAAAGAGTGCGAGAGAAATGCCGGCTACCTGTCGTTGCTTCGGCTTAGCTCATTAAGCTCTCAACAGCGACGAGCTTTGACGCTCCCCGAGCTCAGTTCACGACAGATCGTGGCAGCTTTGAGTTGATTCGTTGCTTTCGTTGATTCAGTCGGCTTTTAGACGTGACGGTGTTCACCTGGTTGAACCCAAAAGCGCCGTGTTAATTCGTGTGTGTGTGTGTCGAGTGATTTGTTATTCAAATTGACAACGATTAATATACGAACGAACTGGTCAGCTGCAAAAACGACCGCCCCCACCCACTCATCCCGCAATTAGGAAACAGTTAATACAAACGCATTGCCAGCTTCTGTTTCGCGCTCTTTCACTCACTTGCACATGCATATGTATCTCCTTCTAACTCACTGAGTACGCGTTGGATACCCTCGAAATAACCGCGCAGCGCCCGCGTCCATCGGCACGTCCATTCAACTTGCATTCAACCCACACAAAAAAATTTCAAAAAGTAACAAAAAAAAAACAAACGACTTTGTGCGCATAAAAAGTAAATGTAAAAATCACACAAATCGTGAATTGTGCAAACGATTTTTTGGTAATTTAACGACTGCGTCTTTACATTATTATAATAAATATAAAAAAATAAATAAATAATTAAAAAAAAAACATTTAACAACGACTGCTCGCATTCTGTATATTTTAAATATATGTGAATGTGTGTATATATGTGTGTGTGTGACTAATTAAAAATTGATGTGCAAACTCTTCAACTGACGGCAAGTGTAACAAGTTGTTCATACAACAACAGCAACAACAACAGCAACAACAACAAGTATTGTAATTAGAACTGCGCAAATTGCAAAAACTTAGAAAGGTGAGTCCCCCGCCTCCTTAACCCGTCACAACCCCATTAAATTGTATTGTAAATATTAATTGAGCAAACGTAGAGCTTATGCTAAAATTTTGACTCGATAACGCTTTCACTCTCTTATAATCGAAAAAGTAAAACAATTAAAATCAAAACTAAATAGCAACTAAATAATATATGTATGTATTTATACCATACCTGTTAAATAATGATTAGTAATCAGATTATTTTTGTTCAAAAGTCGAACTAATGATTAAATTACGATTACACTAGTCGGCATATTTATTTTGACAACATTTAAAGTTAAATATATCCATAATTTGATCCTACTTCATGTACATTTTGGCATCAATGGAAAGGTCATTTCAATTCCGTTTGAATGGAATTAAGTAAATAATTAACCCATTAAGTACCCATGGAGAATTTTGAATTTTAAAAAACCTCAATTTTAAAACTTTTTTCATCGATTTTTTTCAACAAATTTTTTTATGCTAAAAAATTCTTCATACAATTCTAATAGTGACTGCCAAAACAATTTTTAAAAATCTCTTTGCTAGTATTTTTTATAATTTTTTGAAAACTGCAAAAATTACACTTTTTGTATGAAAAGTAGGAAAAAGGGGTTAAAATAGTTATATTTTGCAGTTTTCAAAAAATTATAAAAAATACTAGCAAAGAGATTTCAAAATAAATATGCCGACTAGTGTATTTTCGATTTTGTCCAATTATTTAATGATTACGATTACAAAAAATCAAAATTAATCTAAAATTATTACAATTATTTAAAAATAATCAGAAAAAATCAAAAATAATCAAAAAACTTTTTGAGTATTCGGATTATTTTTGATTTTTTTCTGATTATTTCTGATTATTTTTGACTATTTCTTGTTATATATGATTATTTAGTAAAAATCTAATTATTTAAAATTTTCACAATCTACAATCAAGCCAAAATAATCAAAAATAATTAGAAATAATCAGAAAAATTATTTTTGATTATTTTTGGTTTTTTCTGAATATTTTTGAATAATTGTAATAATTTTAGATTATTTCTGATTTTTTGTAATCGTAATTATTAAATAATCACAAATTTTTCAACAGTGATTATTTCCAAAAATAATCCAATTGATTAGTAATTCTAATCGAAATTTAACAGGTATGATTTATACAAATATTTGTACTAAGAACTTAACTTTAAAGAGGTCTGCTCTTCCGCTGTTTTGAATAATTCAAATCTCAGCAAGAATATCTTTAATCTCGAGCTGAATTTGGCTTTTATGGCCCTAGAATAACATTAGTGCTGTTCCAGTTACACAGATACACACACGCATACACACACACATATTATGTGAGTAGGTGGACCGACTACCAACGCATTTGTTAAAAAGTAGTCTCACATTTGTGACTCATTGCTGTACCTGGAACTCTATATAATTCTAACTTCGAGCCGAAACTGATTAATAGCACAAATTGATCTGTAACCCCTTTTTGCCTTTTTTTGCCTGTTAATTGAAGTAATTGGTTGGGTTAAAGTTGGTCAAGAGTTTGCAATATATTAACTACTTTCCTGCTTTCTTTCGTTTCATTTGGCAACATTAATAAAACAAAAAAAAAAACAAAAATTATAAAAGTTATAAGATATATGGAGTTATGAGTTTCCGTGCTCAATGATCGGCGAGTGCTTTGAATTTGGATGCAAATTAATAACCAATTATAATGTTAATAAAAACCTTCTCAAACTCTGTTAGCTGAGAATGATAATGATGATGATGATGATGACGTTGATGATATTTCGCATTGAAATGGAGAGCTGAGAGTTGGACAACACACGATATTATTTATGCCCCCATCTTTTGTTATTTGTATTTTTGGTAGCTCTCAAACGGAAATAGAATTCTGAAGGTCTTACAATGCAATTCATTCAGTTTTAAGTCTCCAAGTTTTTAGTGAAAGTTTTACAGCAAACTTTGGAAATCAGGGCGTGATTTCATTACAGTTTCTCAATATGCAAACTTTTCTTTTAATGAGCTGTTCTAAAAAAAACAATAGGAAAATTATAATGTCGAAGATTAAATACTCTTGTCGATTGTTTCTATATAAAATTCCCTGTATTATTTACAACAATTCCAATACCCAAAAATTATGTAAATTTCAGTTCTTAAATTCCAATTTGCATTGCAAATTTAGAATTCGCGCAATTTGCGATCAAAAAAGCAAAAAAATGCTCATAAATTTGGTGTTTATTTCGATTAGGAATTTTAATTTATGTATTTTCGCTAAAATGTAAAGTTAAAAAATTAGTTAATTTGATCGTCAGAACTTTAGAACTTTCATAAAAACAAAGCAGTTAAATCTAGACTTAACATTCAAGCATTCTCAATTTGTGTGCGATTCGAGAAACTTGTTGAAAATATCAAAAAAAAAAAAATAATAAAAATTAGTAAATAATATTTATAGAACATGGAGCTTGCGGAGGATCAAAAGTCTACGGATTTGGTGGGTTGGCGTCGATCTGTCGTGAGTTTCTTCAATTTGCCAGCGGTGCAATGTGCCCAGGTCATGTTGGTGGTTGTGGGCGATATTTTGGCCCTGTCCAATTTTTATCCTTCGCATTCGATGCATATATCACGTCCGTTTTTACTATGGCGACGTTAGGAGAGAAAGGAGTTGGAAAAGGATGCACTACAAACTGAGACGATCTTGTATTTTTTATGCTTGTCAACTTTTGGATTGAATTTATATTTTTTGAGATATGCATAATTGGCAAGAGCGTTATATTTTTTATGTTGGTTCAATGGATTCTATATTTGAACAAGATTGTTAACCAAGTAAAAGAGTGGTAATTTTTGGAGTTACAATAAATTATTTAATTATTGACGTATTTTACAACATAATGCAATATGAACTAGTCGGCGGTGCTACAGTCGAGCGGTACTCGACTGTCGGAGACCCCGTACTTTTTATAAAGATATCTCAAACAACAAAAAAGATGTCCATACTAAGACTTGATTTTCAACTGATTGTTCCTATGGGAGCTATATGATATAGTGGTCCGATCCAAAATCTATAACAAACTCGATTTGCTCCCAATATAGACAAACCTACATACCAAGTTTGAAGTCTCTAGCTCTTATAGTCTCTGAGATCTAGGCGCTCTTACAGACGGACGGACGGACAGACGGACATGGCTATATCGACTCGGCTGTTGATGCTGATTAAGAATATATATACTTTATGTGGTCTGCCACGCCTCCTTCTGCCTGTTACGCACATTTTTTTTTGTGACAAAGTTAATAGACCCCTTTACTTTTTTAAAGTACGGGGTCTAAAAAGCAGCACCTGAATTCGGGAGCACAACAATAACAACATCCACAGCGAGTCTTTTGTGCGACTTTACGACGCCGAATAGGCAGAAAAAAGCAGTCGCTGCTCCCGGAGCCACTGCGTGCCCACCACTGTAAAAAAGCATGCACGAGATATTCGCTGCCACAAAAAGTAGCATATTTAGTATGCTGGCCACAATCGCATCTACAGTCACATCTACTGTCACATCTACAGTCACATCTACAGCTTCAGTTCAATGCCAATGCCAAATGACGTCATAAGTCCATTTCGTTGTGTCCCTGAACTGCATGTAAGTTGAGTCTGTGTGTGTGTGTGTGTACAAGTATCTCTGTGTGTGTGTGTGACTGTGTAGGTGTTTTCGTTCGACTAAACACCTCGTTTTGCTCCACAACAGGTCGTTGTCTGGAGTCTGGGGTCTGGAGATGGAAGCTGTTAGCTGTTAGCTGTTAGCTGTTGCCTGTTCCTGTTCCAGTTGCTGTCTTCAAACGCTGCGGCAAATTAACTCGACGCACACACATTTTGTAGCTCATTAAAACAAAAAAAAACTTTCGAAAGTTGCGACTGCTTTTTGGGGCCGTCTGGAAATAATCGACAATGTTTTTTTTTTTTTTTATTTTGTGTATAAAAGGAAGCTGTGCAAAGACCGAGAGCCAGCAACAACAACGCCACAAAATTGAAAATTCTCAAAAAAAAAATCCAACCAAAAAGAAGCAGCTTTTTGTTGATGTTGTTGTGGCCAAAAATGGTGTACAGCCTTGCCTTGTATGCAGTCAGTCAGTCCTACGGCTTGTTTCGTTTTTTATTCCTTTATTTTTTTTTTATAAATATATTATTTTTGGGCATTCTGCCGTTTTTGGTGTGCATGCGTCAAGGATGATTTGTTTTTTAAATGCAATAACGACAACGACAACAGCGACAACTGCTTTGGGTCTCGCTCATTTTGACTCATTTAGCACCTTTCGAGTACTCGTAACTTACTCATAGACAGCCAAAATGTTACTAATTTTGTTTAAAATTATATACAGTCGCACTTCCCTAACTCGAATATCCATTATCCAAAGAAAAGGGGAGATTTCGACTTGGGAATTTAATTTTTTAAATTCTTTTAACAGAAATTACAGTTTCATTCATTCAAAAATATATTTCAGATTGCAAACTTTTCTTGTTTTCAACAAAAAATAGATTCCAGTTTGTTTAAGACCTTTCAATATTCTCAAAAATGGGGTTTTTCGATCTTTTGCTGTATACAGAAGATGTTCCCGATTCAAATGATTCTATTTTTTAAAATAATGAAAACTGTTTTCTTTAAGATACTATAATTTTCAGCCACTTTAATGTTTTTGCTCCACTTTCGAATTCTTTAACTTATAAGTTTGAATATTTAAAAATGTAATTTAATAATTTAGATAATCTTGCGCTGATGCGCTAACAAAGAAGTACATTAAGAACATCTTTCCTAAAGCAATTTCACAAGTCTAAATAATTGTTGATGCAATATTCTATCACATTGCATAACCATATGTTAATGTACATCATTATAACATATTCAAACGAGCTGTTAACAAAATCATAAAACTGAAGTGAAAAAAAATTCAAACTTTCTTGGGCATTTTACCGAAAAATTCGACTTACAATAAACCCTTATAATATTAAGTAATTATTTTAAAAATACTGAATAATTGTATTCAATTAATATATCTTATTTAATAGTAAATATAAATCTATAAATTTCAAAGTTTTATAAACCCTTATTTTAAAACAATAAACATTTTCTTTTTATAATTACAAAATATATAATATTTTTAATATTAATAAATTTATTTAAATTAAAAACTAAAGAATAATTTTTTTGAAAATTTAACAAAATAATGTAATTTAGTTTTTTTTTTTTTTTTAAATAATTTTTGTACGGAAATAATTTCATAATTATTTCGACTTACAATATTTTTGTTCGATTTATGGAGAAATTCGACTTTTAGCAGTTCGAGTTACGGAAGCAGAATTGTATGAAATTTGCTCAGTAAACGCCATTACCAATCGATTTTGTTCGAGTTAGAGAAAATTCGAGTTAGGGAAGTGCGACTGTATTTTGTTTGTAATTGCGAATTGTAAATACATTTGTTGCTGTTTAAACAAATTGGCATAGCTGACTGGCATTTAGTGTATCTTTTGTTGTTTGTCAAAAAAGGCGGTTGAATCAAGTTGTTAATGAATGCGTGAGTTGACCTTACCTAATCGCATAGAGAGGGGGGAGAGGAGGCGGAAACATAACATTCACTTTCGCATCGTGCACCTTTAATTGCCCCACGGGGCAACTTCAAAAATCAAAATCAAAATCACAAAACTCAAATCGAAAGAGCCGAAAAAGTCTTCCAAATGGCGTAATCGTCAGAGTGAGTGTTTGTGTGTGAGTGTGTGTGAATATACGAGTATATTCAGTCGGCCTGAAAGCCAACGACTTGTTGACTTATTGTTGATTTAAGCATTTTATGTTGTTTTGTGTGCTTGTTGGCCACATTTAACAAATTGGTTAACTTGGACGCCAAATAGGCCACACACACACACACACACACATACATTTACTAGACAGACTGGCATTGATAACTTTGGTCGTTCGAGCGGAAGTTGAGATCGTTCAATTAAACGGTAAACAGCATTTGACACTTGACAAACACAAAAAAACATGTGCGGAAGTGAATACTCGATAAAAGCTCAATTAGGCTGGCGAATCATATTCGCCATAATCACACATTATCGACACCGAGTTCACCTGGCCTTTGAGTATCAGGTGTCAAGTGTTTGCCGTTAGCATTGGCAGGTGCACATTTTGGCTGCAATACGACGCCCTGGGAACGCTCAGCTCAGCTCAGCTCAGATTTATTTGGCCAAATACATATAAAAAAGGTTTATATTATACCCTGTAATCTTTAAAATGTTAAACAAATTTTTTGAGTTGACTGAATTTCTATCAAAGAATATCTAACGAATGTTTTTTCTTTTGACCAGATTTAAAGCTAAAACTCCTGATAAAAGTTATTTTAAAACAGTTCGTATTACAATTAATTGTAAAAGAATTAATTACTATTGTAATAAATGCATTGTATATTTTTTAAATCATTTTTTTCTTATTTTCTTATTAAAATGATGAATATATTTTATTAATAAATTAATGCTAATTAATGTTAACAATACATTTTTGGAATATTTAGACTTTTGCTTTCACATGGAAAGAATAATTATATTTAAACTTTTTTTTTAAACTAAATTAAATTAAATTTTTAAATTATATAAAATTATTAAATTAAGTTAAATTTACCAAAACCGAAAAACATAAAGGAAAAAAGACTATTGTAATAAATACATTGTCTATTTTTTAAATAATTTTTTTCTTATGCGTTAAAATGATGAACAAATTTTAATAATAAATTAATGTTAATTAATGTAAACAATAAATTTTGGAAAAAATAATTATATTTAAACTTTTTTTTAAAATTAAATTAAATTAAATTTTTGAATTAATCAAAATATTAAACTAAAATAAGTTAAATTGACCAACATCTAAAAACATAAAAGATTAAATTACTATTGTAATAAATGCATTGTATATTTTTTTAAATTAATTTTTTCTTATGCGTTAAAATTATGAATAAATTTTAATAATAAATTAGTGTTAATTAATGTTAACAATAAATTTTAGGAATATTTAGACTTTTGCCTTCACATGGAATGAATAATTATATTTAAACTTTTTTGTCAGCAGAAAAATCTAATTAGATTTATTTCTGATGTCTGTGCAAACTTAACTTGAGTACAGGGTATTTGCAGTGTCGAAACTATAACTAAACTATAAACTATAACGAAACACACTCTGTCGTTGGATCGAACCCAAAATAAATATTTGGGGCGTGCATGAAGTTAACCAAAAATGCTTTCAATGAAGTCATTAAATTGATGTATTGGCCGATAGTTTTGGGGCCGAAGCTGCTTGGCTTTCATCTCGAGCCAATTATGAAACTCCAAGAACTGCGTTTGGAAACAACGATGAGACTTAAAGCCAGCCACAAATTTCAATGTTCTGTGGCCTATAAATGAATATTATTTTATATATATTTATCGATTAAATAGTGTGTGGGCTCTTGTGATGTCATTGGGCAACAGACTCGTAATCAGGTTTTATGTGGCGACATTGACTGCACTAAAACCGCAGTCCATTTATGGTAACGATGATGATGATGGCAGTTCACATTGATGGAATGACCGAGCTCTTATCAACTACCTTCGTCAGTCTCGCCAATTGCATTTTGAGAGGTGGCGTCCAAAAAGTTAAATTTGTGACGCTTCTTTCATCATGTAAATGGGCGGCAAATGGGGCCGTACATTGCTCAATGTGCGACTCAAAATACAAGCAATAAAGCAAATAATGTTGCAACTGAGTCACCCAATACCCTCCATTGGCCCAAACGGCATAAGCTGCCTGCTTTGAATTCAAATTCCAATTCCAAGACCAATTCCAATTCCCAGTCCAAGTATGAATTCAAATTCAAACCTTTGCGGTCAATAACACTTGACGCAACTATTCGAACTGCATATCAATGAACCCAACCATCTGGGATTTATTATAATATCAAATGTACCTCATATACATATTTGACCCAATATCTGCGCCTTTGAGTTGAATATATTAATAATTGTGCTGCAATTTCTGCAAAGCTTTTTAAATTATATTTGTTTTCTAAATTTATTATACCCCAGGGAAATAAGTATATGTGGATGAAGTTATTCAAAAAAAATATACTTTTAACACTAAAGATTTGATGCAGATTTCTTAAAATAATCTTTTCATTTAAATTCCATTTGAATGACACAAAAATTTCTTTAACCCGTTGAGTACCCATGGAAAACTTTGCCTTTCTATCAATCATATCAAATCAAATGAAATCAAATGAAATGAAGCCGCGTCAGATCTATCAATAATTGGACTGAGATTTGTGCAATAATTTGCATAAATTAAAGTCAAGTCGTAATATGTACGATCGTTGCTACCGCTACTATTGTAGCCCATCGGCATTAATTACCCGGCAGCGACAGATTTGGAGATGTAAAAAGTGAAACTCTTGCTTCGGCTTATGCAAGGCGGAAGATGGCAGATGGGGCAGATGTGGCGATGGGGCATGCAACGTTGATTATGACTTGTACTTGTACTTGTACTTGTGCCAGAGACCCAAAGAAGGCAATCGCATCGCAAGCCTACACAGAAAAAAAATTCGGAGATATTAAGCCCGAGTTCAATCCGAAACGTTGTCAGAAGTGGGGTAAACTCGGATTTTCTTAAACCAAGTATGAAATACTTGATTTTTTCAATCCCGAATTCAATCCTGAAATTCCTTAATTCAGGCTTAAAAAATATAAATAATTATAATGTTTTTCGTTACATTTAAACTTTTTTTTTTTTTAATTTTGTTTTTAGATTTTTTTAAACTTTTTTAAATTTTTTTTTAAACTTATTTTTTTTTAATATATTTTTTTTTTTTTAATTTTTTTATTATTATTATTTTATTTTATTTTTTTTATTTTTTATTTTTTAATATATATTTTTTTTTAATTTTTTTGTTATAATTATTTTATTTTATTTATTTTATTTTTTATTTTATTATTATTTTTATATTGTTATTTTAATTTTACCTTTTTTTAATTGACGGGGGGAATCGAACCCAGATTTTTTCAAGCTGGAGTCGGCGACTCTAACCATTGAGCTACCGGACCGGTTGAAATGAGAGAGGCCGAGAGAGAATTTTCCTCTCGCGCTCAGCAAATGTGTATTTTCCCATTTTAAGCCCGATACAGGCTTGATAATTCAGCTTAATCCTGAATACATACTTAAAAAATGCAGGCTTAAATCAAGTATTTTATACTTGATTTTAGAATGGCTTTTTTTTCTGTGTAGGCGCCCTTTTTCCCACTGCATGTTGCATGACGTTTGCTGTTAGTTGCTTTGTTGCTTGCACGTTGCACGTTGCACGTTGTAAGTTGCACGTTGCATGAGTGCCAAGTGCCAAGTGCCGATTCGTTTCGTTTTCGCTGCTGACCTTTGGCACCTTCAAGCTGCAGCTTGCCGGAAATGTTGACAGCCTGGAAGATGCAACCGTAACCGTAGCCGTAACCGTAACCGAAATCGAAACCTGCTGTTCGTGCAACACTAAACTAAATGACTGAGGCAACAAACTTACTTGGCTCATATTTGCCCAGTAATTGCGCACAATTTGCGATTCATTTAATTGATAAATAAAAATACATTTTCGAAACTCACTGAAACCAACAATCAAGGGCCCAAAACTCAGCGTTCGCTTTATTGACGATCATTTCGAGCTTCAACTTTGCCGCTCGATGATCGATCGCTTTTTATATGTATCTTTCTCTTTCTGTTTTCTTCTTCACATTTTTTGGCAAACCTAAATTACAGTGCGTGTGTGTATATATGTATATGTACATTTTCGATATGGTGCCTAATTGATTTCCGTGCAGGTTAAAAGTCGCACAGTCGGCAACTGTGACATGGAAAAATGGCACAGCGGTCGACGGTAGAGGTAGAGGTATGAGGCGATAGATACTACTCTCTGGGTTAATTATTGTATTATGAATTCGAAAAAGTGAAATTTGTGTAGTCCACACTGCCCGCTGGGAGCAGCTCCACTCCAGAGGCCCATTAATCATTCCATTAGCCCTTAAACAAAAAAAACTGATTTACATTTCTCATCAAAAATACTTACAAGCATATTTGCAAGCATTCAAAAAAAAGATAATTCGATATTATGGTCAAAAACTAGTACACAAATTGCATATGTTCTTAAAAGTTGGTTTTAACAATTTTATCAGTGCCTGTTAAAATTACGTTAAGGCATATTTAAACAGAAATTGGAGTCTTAGAATCTACAATTGTTGAAACCGTCTTTCAATTTAAATACCTTCAGAGTATCTAAATTATCATTTCTAATTTTAAGATTTACATTATTTTAACTTCTTTATTTATTTTAATTTCTTATTCAAATTTACTTCATAGATAATAAATATAAAATTTAATTTGAGTTCTACATTTATTTCTTAGATATATTGTATTCCACTTTATACATATAAATTTGCTTATTTATTTTTTTCTTAAAAAAAAGTCAGTTCAACAACTTGCACTCAAAACGAACACGAATTAACTAAAATAAATAAATTTGTGCATTGTTTCTATACAAGTGACGAGGGGTGTACAAGTTGAAGCAGCGTCCAAGTCTAAAGCGAAGGTAAAGAAATTGCCACAAAGGCGCTAAAGTTGCAATGTAATGCCGCCGAGATTAACCTTCTAACATACATAATAAACTAAATATGTAGTCATAAATAATAAAAGAGGCAAAAACAAAAAAAAAACAGATGAAAAAGAAAAAAAACGTGACGCTTCCTAGACGCTGGACTTCAAGATACAGTTTAGTTAGCTAACAAAGCGTGAAAATGACAGCGTGCTCAAGCACAATGCGTTCAAGGGGACAGAGGGAAAGGGGTAACTAGAGAGGGGGGAGGGAGGGGGGAAGAAGCAGCTGAACTGCTGAAGATCTGAGGTTGGGGGCACTGCGACTGATGGCAAGATTGACGGCCGTCCATCAACAGTCCGGCAGCAAACAAAACGATGACAAACAATATGCGAACGGATGCGAGATGAACTCAATGGAAACTGTTGTAGAAAGCTCGACTACTAGATACTCTGTAAACATAACTAAGGTACGCTTTTATTACGAGTTTTATTCTTTTGTAATTGTTGATACCCTGACAACTTATGACTATAGTTAGCTGTGATGCAAAAATACATCGAAAAATTGATAGATCGATTTTCGCGGAAGAAATTTATTAAAACTTTATTTGGAATATTTTTGGACGTCAACTTAATCGGTTTAAATTAAAAATCAACAACGGAATGTCAAAATTTAATCATTATGAAAAATTTAATATTATAACCAAAAATGTCCACTTTTCCCATAGATACCCCTTTAAATTTTTTTAAAAATCTCCATTTAAAAAAAAAAATGTTTTGGTTCAGAACAATTCTTCAAACAACTCAAAGAGGCTGCCAAAAACAATTCAAAAATCTCTTCGCTAGTGTTATTTATGATATTTTGAAAATGGCTAAAATGGCACTTTTTTTATGAAAAAGAGGAAAAAGGGGTTTAAAAGAGTCATTTTTAGCAATCTTGTTTAAAGAATTTTTCTGCATCAAAACATTTTTTTTTTTTACAATCGAGAAAAAAAGGATAAAAAAACCCTTTTACAAAAATTCTACATTTTCCATGGGTACTTGATGGGTTAAAGAAATGTTTGTGTCCTTCAAGCGGAATTTGAATGATAGGATTATTTTAAGAAATCTGCATCAATTCTTTTTTGTTAAAAGTATATTTTCTTTTAATAACTTCATCCACATATACTTATTTCCCTAGGGTAGCTATGTCAAAACTATACCGACTTCCTTGCGTAATCTCAATTATGACAATGTTTGGCCTCTAACTAATTTGATTCTGCAAAATTTTAATTTTTTAGAAAATTAAGTCTTCTTTAATATTAAAAAAGGCCGCTACATATTAAAAATTATACCAATTCATTTTATAGTCTTTGAACTCAAATAGAAGTAACGAGAATGACTTCTTCGGAATATGCTCAACTACAGGGTATAATGAGCTGGCATTGGGATGCCTACAGCAATGTACATATATGTATGTGTGGGCGCCGAAACGGATGTGCATAGCATTAGAATGCTGTTGAAGAGAGGAAGAGTGAGAGAGGTAAAGAGTACGAGAGAGAGAGAGAGGGAGAATTCGCTGTGTCATCATTGTCACTGGCCGAGAGATGCGCGCACTGAGATATGCAACATGGCTCTAAATGGGAGTAGCAATTACTAATTTCTTTAGTAAAGCTCATGCAACAGGGGAATTTAGTTGTAAAAATCGAAAATGTGTGGCTTGGACTGCAGTTCTTGTTGTTGTTGTTGTTGTTGTTATTGGAACGTCGCGTCGTCGTCGTCGTCGTCTGTGCTCTGCACACAAAGATCTGTCTGGATGTCCAAGTGCCTGTCTATGTCTACAACTACTACTGAGAGTCGAGGTATTGAAGCCCCAGTGCGGCATCCACTCACAGATGCCTGAGCATAGATATCGAAATGCAATTAAGTATTTGCCAAGTCGGCAAATGGACAACAGCAACAACAGCAACAACAACAGCAACAACAACAACAGCAGCAACATCAACATCGACAGCAGCAGAGCGCCACCAACAAAGCAAAAGGCGGCACGCATGGAAAAATGCGCTCGGGAGTACACTGAAAAAAAAGACCACTTTCTAAAAATCAAAAACATTCATCTGAAATATTTTTTGCTTGAAATAAGAAGATTTTAAGACCAAATTACTTAAAATAAGAATATTTATCTTGAAAATCGTAAGTTCTTAATATAAGAATAAAATTCTCAAATTTAAATATTTTGTTCTTAATATCAGACCATTTTAAGACCAAATTACTGAAACTAAGAATATTATTCTAAAAAATATTAAGTTCTTAATATAAGAATAACAATCTTATATCTTAGATCATTTTCTCTTAAATCTGAAAATTTTGTCACTTTTTGAGACTTAGAATTCTCAACTGGTTCTGGCTTCTCAAAGATGACATTAGGCTTGGATCGCTGGTCAAAATAGCCTCAAGTTAACTAAAAAGTACTTCATTCTTCTTCAAATTTTAAGAAGCTCCATCTTTATTTGAGATTTTTTGTCTTGAGTATTAAAAACTTTTTGGTCTATAAATAAAAACACATAATCTTAAAAAAATAATACGTTTTATTCTTATACTAAGATTTGTGGTCTTGAAAATATTAGAATTTATGATCTTAAAAATAAGAACTTGGTCTTAATTGGAATGTTCTTAGAATCAAGATGTGTTTTCTTACTTCAAGATTTTCATGTTTTAGACCAAAGTTCTTAGTTCTGAGACCAAAATCTTGATTTCAGATCCTTTTTTTTATCAGTGTAGAGACCAAGTGCAGAGTTGGTCCACCGAGTCCACTGAGTGTGTCCAGTTCCAGCTTCTTCTTTGGGACGCAGCTTTTGCATAACTTTGGCGGCTGCTGTGCTGTGAGCCTGGGGCTTGGCCATACTTACAAATTGGACTACACCTTCATTTTCACTTCAGGTTTGGTCGCCAGACACACAACCTTAACTTGGCTTAGACCGACTCAATTTCTGCCTGTTGCTTTGTTTTTGTTTTATTTTTGTACTTTCAGCCTGAACCCAGAGGTCAACGCTGCTGGCGCTGAGAACACACGCAAAGTGGGCGAACGCGTTGTTTGTTTGCGTTTCTTGCGTTTTTTTTTTTGCGTTTGCCGCACTTTTGGTTTCACTTGACACGGCTGCCAAAGGGAGACAGGGAGGGGCAAGAGTTGGGCGGTGGGTGGAAGGGGGGGTGGCAGGGGGCGGTAACTCAGCCTGGGCTGGGCAGTATTTGCTATCATTATGTTTGTTGATTGTGCTTTTTTTCGCTCTCGCTCTCTGCCCGCCATTCGCAATAAGTTAAAGTTCAAGTTCAGAATCATTATTGTTCTTTAAGAGATGTCTTGACATGGGAAGAGTAGAGGGAATGAGAGCAACCGACACTATACACTATTTTAAGTACATTACGTTGTTTTAAAATTGCAAAGAAAAATTGTTTAACTATCAAATATAGTATTTTTTTTATAATTATTCCTTTTATATATTAAATTATAAAGTATAGAAAATGCGTTGAAAAAAGTTGATTTGACATTTTTGTCCTTTTAAAATACTATAGCTAAATTTAAAAAATAAGAATAAAATACCCCTAAATATAGGTTTTTTTTTAAATAAAAAAGAACACACTATACCCTTTTTTAAAAACATTACGTTATTTTAAAATCGCTAAAAAAAATGGATTAACTATCAAATAAGGTATTTTTTTTATTATTATTTCCATAATATATTAAATAATAAAATATAGAAAATGCATTTCAAAAAGTTGATTTGACATTTTTGTCTTTTTAAAATACTATAGCTATATTTTAAAAATTAGAAAAAATATAAATAATAGAATAAAATACCCCTAAACAGAGGTCTTTTTAAATAAAATTGTTAAAAAATTGGTTAACTATCAAATATAGTATTTTTTATAATTATTTCAATATCATATTAAATAATTAAATATAGAAAATTAGTTTCAAAAAATTGATTTGAAATTTTTGTTCTTTTTAAAAATATTTTAGCTATATTTTAAAAATTAGAATAAAAAAAACCTTTTTTACTTTACTTTCTTACTTTATTATTTCGCTAAAACGTAACAACAAAATTTATTGTTTTCGCACTGCGCTTTAGAAAAAATGTTTTTTTTTTTTTTGTAAATGTGTTTTGTTTGTATAAATATTATAACAAAAAAGGGTATTTCTTTTTTAAGTGTACTGAACTTAACCAAACAGTCGCCTGAAATAGTTTTCAACTAATATAAGAGAGCTGTGCATGAGTGATAATTTGCTACATTCTAGAAGATGTTTGTATGAGTATAATTTGAATAATTTAAAATAATAATTTGCAAAATTAGATAAATACAACGCAATTGTCATTTGGCGAATGCCATTGAAATTAGATGCCAAATTGCATTGGCCAAAGCTGTTTAATTGAACGTGTGTCTCTCTTTCTCTTTCCCATTTTGTTTCTCTATCTCGCTCACTTCCACTGTCTGTGTGTCTCCGTTGTGCGGGCAGCGACGAAGCGCTACAAATTTTATGTTTATTACACCTTAATAATGCGTGTTTACAAACAAATCACGTTTGTGGCGCAATCAACGCGCAACAATCGGCATCGACATCGGGAAAGCAACAGCGGCATCTTGGCCAAGTTAACTACAACTCTAAGAAGGGCGGGTTGGGGAAACACAGAACCTTCTTTTGGACCTTCTCTCTCTCGTTGTGTCCAATGCTGACTAGTCAGCTTCCCATCAACGTCAGTCGCTGTTGCGGAGCGCACGCATGCGCACTCAAATTATATAGTAAAGGATTTTTATTGGCAGCTTGCAGCGCTTTTCCCCGTTTCTTCCTTCCCCCTCCCCCACACTCCTTAAGCATATATTGACCATGGCTGTGAGACGCCGTCGCCATTGATGTCTAGTCGGACAATTGCCTCTTACTGTCTACACTGTGTACACAGAAAAAAATAAGTAAAAGCAAGCACTGTGACTTTTGTGACGAACGATATGCAAACAAAATGCTGGGACTCCGTGATGAAATCAATAACAAACGGTGACAAAACTTCTAAAAAAAAAATAATCATTTTTAAAGGATAAAAGTTGAGTGACAGAAACATATAATTTTGTGACGAACGATATTCGATTTTGTGTATAAATTATTCATAAGAAAAAGCCTGGCATTTGGCACATTTCACAAAAAGGTTCCGATTTGTCTTAACTAATAAAAATTTAATATCGTTCGTCACAAAATTGGATAACAAAAATGTTGGGGTATGGATATGTTTTTGTCACTAAATTTTGATCTTGTAAAAATTATATTTTTTTTTAGAAGTTTTGTCATCGTTTGCCATTGATTTTATTTCGGAGTCCCAGTAATTTTGTTCAGTGTGTGTGCTGGTAAGAGTGAAAAGCTGTCCTGTCTGTAAGTAAGCCAGTAAGTGAATGAGCAGCGGGGGCAATGGGGCAAACGCGGTCTGTGGAGCTCTGCCGAGCTAAAGTTGGACTTGGCGTCGAAGTCGGAGACTCTTGACTCTTGACTCTGTCCAGGTGCCATAATAGGCATGCATTTCCTAGACATTACACTGCGCTCCTGCGGTTTGGGTGGGTGCGTGTCTGCACCACCAGCACCACCAGCAGTTGCAGCACTGGGGCACAACTAACAAAAGACACTGTGTTTGTTGTTGGTTGTTGCCCCAACTCTGCTTAAGTGGATGCTCATTTGCTGCGCCAGCTTAGCGCACTTGCAACTAGCACTTGCGTGTGTGTGTGTGTGTGTGTGTGCTGGCTGTGTGTGTGTGTGTGTGTCCGACGTATCCTCAAGGCAGCATGCATTGTTTGTGTACTCGTATTCAAATATGAATACTTACATTATCGCGTTTGCTTAATCGCAATCGCAACAATTTTTATACCCTGTGCCAAGGGTTTCAAAAGTGTTTGCAAGGCAGCTGGAGGTGTGGCAGTCGCCTTAAAATATATATATTATTGTTGATCAACATCAACATCCGATGTATTATAATTATAATATACCATAAAAGTTCTTAGAAAAGTTGAGAGCTAGAAACATCAAAATAAGTGTGCAGGCGGCTCAAATTTATCTCAAATTTTAGAAACTTTTATTTAGAAATAAAAAGTTACGAGAGCGCTTTCAGAGCTCTTTTTGATACTTAAGATCAGCGGTGGGCACGAAATCTGAATTCGGGAGCACTACAACAACATCAACAACAACCCTATTAGAGTCTACCTATATTAGAAGCAGCCGCTGCTCCCGGAGCCACTGCGTGCCCATCGTTGCTTTAGATACCTACGGAAGCCGAATTATACACACTTGAATGTAGTGTATACAGAAAAAAATGCCGTTCTAAAATCAAGCCTAAAATACTTAATTTAAGCCTGCATTTTTTAAGTATGTTTCCAGGATTAAGCTGAACAATCAAGCCTGTATCGGGATTAAAATGGGAAAATAAGCCCAAATTACTTGATTCTCTCTCGGCCTCTCTTATTTCAACTGGTCCGGTGGCTCAGTGGTTAGAGTCGCCGACCTGTTTGAAAAAAACCTGGGTTAGATTCCCACCGTCAATTAAAAAAAAGGTAATAATAAAAAAATTTTAATAAAAAATAATTTTTTAAAAAAAACTATTAAAAAAAAATAATTGTAAAAAATAAAAAAATAATTTAAAAAAAAATAAAAAAAAATTAAAAAAAAATAATAAAAAAACGTTAAAAAAAGTTAAAAGAAAAGTTTTAAAAGAAAAGTTTAAATGTAACGAAAAACATTATAATTAATACAAATTTGTTTAGCCTGAATTTAAGAATTTCAGGATTGAATTCGGGATTGAAAAAATCAAGTTTTTCATACTTGGTTTAAGAAAATCCGAGATTACCCCACTTCTGACATCGTTTCGGATTGAGTTCGGGCTTAATATCCCGGATTTTTTTTTCTGTGTAGTGACAATTTAAGAGTCTGTGTACAGGGTATCTCGTAGTGAGCACTCTTAGCTAAAAGTTTTTAGCTTGAATTTTTTATTTTAAATACTATATTTTGCTGCAGGACACACCCAAATGTAGTTAGGGGCAAGATGCAGAAGGAGATGGGGGGAGTAGAAGTATTAGGAGCAGTGGCTGGTGTAGCATACTATAGTTGATGTGTGGAGTTAGTTCTTTTCAACATCCGCTTTGTATTGGCATTCGCTCCACTCACTCACTTACTCACAAGAAAAGCAAAAGCAAAAACAAAAACAAAACACTCACACATTCATTCGCATGCCCAATTCGAATTCGTTCGCATGTGACAATGGCAAAAGGCGAATTAAATCGCGTATGCAGACAAACACCCTCATGTTGTCTACGTTGTTATTGTTATTGCTGTTGTTGTTGTTGTTGTTGTTGTCTACGTTGCTGCTCAGGTTAACGAGCATAACGCAAAACAAACTTGATTCGTTCTGCCCACTTCATGTCCCTCCTGAAGTTGGATTCAGATTCAGATTGAGATTCAGATTTGAATTTGGATTCAGATTCAGATTCAGAGTCATTGGCTTTTTATTAATTGGCAATTATTCTTTGTTGTTATTATTTTTGTCTTTCGTTTCTAATTTCTTATGGTTTATTGCGTTGTCGGCAAAATGGAATTACGCCCGGCATATAAAAAACTCTTTCTTCTTTTTTTTGAGGGTGTAGATACAATTGTATCTTTATCTGCACTTCTGGCTGATGGGTTGAGCTACATTTGAAACTTTGATTTCATTTTAATAACACTTTCGCTGGCATGTGAATTAGCCATTAATAAAGCGCAAGTTTACAAAGTAACAGCTGATTTACTTAACATCGTTAATCCAATGAATATAACCAACAACAAAAAAACTTAACGAGTTCGCGTCTCTAATCAGGTGAAAAGTTTAACAAAAATAATAAAATAAAAACACTTAATAATCAAAAAACAACATAATAAATAATACAAAATAATTGCAAATGACACGTGATTTGACTTTGAGACCTGTTCTCTTTTTTATTTCGAATTGCAGTTTGACCCATTTGACAGCCCAAAAATAAAATAAAAGTGAAATAAAAATAAAATATAAAGGTTTACCTTAGGTTCAAACGACTGAACAAAATGCCAGGAACCGCAGCTTAATCATTTTCCCAAGCCAAGTGAAAATAAGCGCAAAGCGATCAACAAACCACCTCAAAGCAACAACAACAGCAACAGCAGCAACAACAACAACAACATCATTCGATGCCAGTCAAAATGCCAGGAGCAACAACAACAACAGCAACGGCAACAACAACAACAGCAAATGGCGGACCACGTGTCAGCTTCAATCGAGATGTTCATGTGAAGCGCATAGGTCAGTGTGTTGTGCTAAGGAATATAACCGCAAAATAACCACAACACACACACACACTCACTCACACTCACACTCACACACACACACAACCTCTCACACACTCTCGTACTTACCAACACATAAATTCATTAAAATCGGAGACTGCAAATAAGAGTTATGAATGCTAATTTCAACTAAAAAAACCAAATATATTTCTGTAAAAGGGACACCAAAATTTCTATTTTAGTCGGAACTAGGGATGGCAAAAAAAATTTATTTATCGATTATTGAATCATATGACTAATTTAAGCAACGCGATTATTAATTGCAATTAATCGACGAAAAATAAAAATAAACGATTAATCAATGATTAATGTTTGTTATAGTTTTTTAAAATATTGTGTAAGGCATTGCCATTGTATAGCAAAAAAATTAAAAAACATAAAAAAATACCCAAAAAATAAAAATACAGTGGCTCACAGCTTAAAGCATGCAGGTCAAATTTTGACAGTTAAGGCTTATTTGAGCCGTTATCGTTAACTTATAAAGTAAAAGTCTACTTTTCCAATTTTATTCCTCGATTTTTCACAAAAAATATTTTGATGCAGAAAATTTTGTTAATCAATTCTAAGAGTGACTGCAAACAAAAATTTTCAAATATATTTTTGCTAGTATATTTTTGGAAATAAATCTCCATGTGTGTTTTCCTGAAAAAATTTTGGCAACGACGCGATTATTTGATCGAATTATCGATTAGTGTTTCAATTAATCGCAGCATATTTTACGATACAATTAAATCACCAATGGAAGCAAAATAATCGATTATTGTGTATCATATGATTAATCGTGCCATCCCTAGTCGGAACTATCGATATCAGCCAAAAACTTATATTTTCCATTTTTTGAGGTGTAAATCAAATTTATTTCTTATTTTTTATTTTCTTTTTTAAAGTAAAAAATAATCATTAAAATTCAATTTTTAATAAAAAGTTGTAGAACAACACTTATTTCTGATTTTTTCAATATAAAAATAAATTGATTTTAAAAATAGAAGTTACGGAATAACTCTTATTCGTAACTTTTAAAATAAAAATAAAATATAAGAGTTATTTTTATTTTTACATAAAAAATCAAATATAAGTCTTATTTCACAATTTTTTATTAAAAAATTGATTTTGTACGATTATTTTTGACTTTTTAAATAAAAATTAAGAATAATTGTTATTTCGCAACTTTAAAATAAACATTTGATATAGTTATTGTTTTCAATAATCAATTCAAATCTTTCTACATGCTTAAAAAAAATTGATATGTTGCATACAAATATATGAAATATATTATATATTTAATTGAGTTACATTTCAAATCCGATTTCCTATATGTTTAGCTAGATCCATTCATGAAAAGGAAATTCGTCTAATGTGCGAACCAAGTTCCAATTGAAGTCTTTACAATATTTTTATTTGTCATAATCTGTTGTATACATTTTCGGAATCAAACCGAACTATTGGCGAACGGTTCCAGAAGGGGTTCCAGATATTATTCCCTGTATAAATATGTAGGTAAATGTAAACTTTTCTCTTACCGAAGTATAAATACCCTGGCCACAAAATGTACATAAACACACACACACACACACATATGCAATATACGCTAATTTTGGTCAATCAATGTCGCTAACAACCCACATGATCAACGAAATGACTACATAATTCAACTAACTAATTAACTGGGCAGTCGCTGTCACAAGCCCAACAACAACAACAACAACAACAATAACAGCAACAACAATTGTTCGACTGTTGATGGTTGTTCTAAGATGGTCAGAGATCTTGGCAAGCGAATCACCTTCGTGTTGTTTCCAAAATGGTCGTGTTGCCCCGAAGGCAGCTGCACAAAAACCACAATACACGAATACACTGCAAATGTCATTTGGCTGCACTGAGCGAAACAATTGCATGCAAATTGAGCATCAGCAAAAATATACATTTATTTATTTCTATCTTTTTCTCATTAAATACAATCTATTTAGATTAGTTTTCAGTTCTTTACTTATTTATTTAGCTAAACAAAACAAAGCCAAAACCTGCAAAAAATATAAATTAAGCTTCATGAACAACTGAATAACTAATCAGTTTTTTTGTTTCGTTCGTGAACATTATTTTTATGAACATTTGAAGAATTTTTGTGATGCACTTCATGTTTCAAGAAACACTTTTATCAAACTCTCGCTCTTTAAATTGAAAACCTTTACAAATATTATGCAGTGTGCTACTTATGACTTCATACACCATAAATATATCACATTTGCGTATAAATTGATAAAAATTACTATTTTAACACCTTTTTTCCTTAATTGCATACAAAAAGCGGCTTTTTAGAAATTTTCAAAAAATCATAAAAAATACTAGCAAAGAGATTTTTGAAAATTTTTTGCAGTCACTTTTAGAATTGTTTGAAGAATTTTTCTGCATCAAAATTTTTTTTTTTTAAGTAGAAAAAAAAAGTTGAAAAATTACTTTTTTTGAAGGATTAAAGAAATTTGTGCATCATTAGAATTTAAGTAAATAAAAGATTTATATAAAAAAACCGGCATCAAAACATCTTTATTAAAGTTTTGACAAATTTATGGTTTATGCAGACATTATTGGCACACTGTATGTTGCGTTTCTCCAAGTGTATTGTTGAATTGCATAATTCTTTGCATTATTTTGGACGAGTCTCTGATTTGATATATTGATTATATGCTGTTGAGTTGCCAATTTGCGATTCTTCACATATGCTCACATACATATTTATTTATTTTTATTTTTATATGCATATGTATGTTTGTTTATGTATGTATATGATTATAAGTATAAACAGAGCGAGTGAGAGAAGTGGGCGAATAAGCCAGAACGAATGCCAAAAGCAATGCTCGTAACAATGCCGCCTCAACAATAAAATGTAGTTTACCTTGAGAGCTTCAGAGCACACACACACTCGCACACACACACACACACACACACACACACACACACGCAGCGATATAACTATTTTAAATAAGTAGATATATTTTATAAGGCATTACAAGCTCTAAAGTAGAGACAATACGGCTGTGTCTGGTTCTTAAAACTAAAGTATCACTTTGCACATCAGTCGATGGGGGGAGAGTATGTATGCAGGAAGGTATAGGAGGTTGGGGGTTTAGGCTGAGACAGAGGCAAAAACTCATCAGTGGCACTCGCATTAAATGCGAGACTGAGACTGAGACTGAGACTGAGACTAAGGCTGCTGCAGCTGCCTGTTTGTCTCCAGAGTCGACTACATTATTATTGTTATGATTATGTCTGGCAGCAGCGACAGCATAAGCCACAACAACAGCAATAACAACAACAACAATCGCCACAGTCACAGCGAACGCATTTAATTGCAGGGCAAATGCGATTTATTCCAAAGCTGGAACGGAATTTATGGCGACTGTCTGAAATGAAGAAATTAAAAATTGATTATGACAAAAGCGCCACAAATGTAAATTATTTAGCAGCATTTAATAGATGCGTCTGTGCTTCAGTTGGCTTGCATCTCTCTTCATCTCCTTCCTCTGCTCTCCCCCTTGCCACATCTGGCTTGCCACATTCACGTTCGTTGCCTAAGTCTTTTGTTTTGGGGCGACTTGAATTTCCTTATGGCCAGACCAAGCTTACATTGATCTCCAATATGGCTTTAAGTTCTCATTTTGCGTGTAATTAACGTTAACTATTGCTCAAATTAAGTGACAAATTGTGGTTGACTTGAATTTGTTTTTTGTCGACCTTGTTACGTGCTGTCGCTTAACTTGGCTAATTGGCAGCCACTATAGGAACTACTATACAATATATAAAAGGCATAGAAAAGCCGTTGAAATATTTGTCTACGAACATTTGAATTTCTAAAGCGTTAACAAAATTTAAGAATGCTTAAAAACGTACGATAAGGTTATTAAATTTAAAATTAACTAATTATTTTGAATTTTTAGGTACATTTAATGAAATATAGCTTAAATTTATTACAGTCTATATAATATTTGCTAACAAGATTTGCAGAAACTTCCACCAAAATTTAAAAGATTCGTGTGCGAAATCATTTCAGGCACTTTTAGTCTTTTTTTAGAGTTTGTTTGCGGCATTTAAGTTTGATTAATTTACGAAAATAAAGTTTAATGTTTTAAAGTCCAATCTTAAAACGGCCAAGGCGCCATCGTTTAAAGTTTAACGATCGTGTTTATATATAAAAATATATTCATATATTTAGTTTAATAATGCTTTTAAATGACTTTGTTGCTCATATGCAAATTGAGGCAATTATGTGAGAAAAAATGATGATTTAATTTTGGCCCAAGATGAGGCACACATACATACAGTATGTACATATGTATTTACCAAGAAACTGATTCGCCTTTGGGACAAAAACACATTTCGTTTAAGAGGCTCTGTACAAAACGACTAATTTCAGCAAATTTTCTTGGCTTGTGCGAATAAAGCTCACTTGATGATCTTATGAATGCGAGAATATGAATATGAGTGCGAGTATGAGTCTGAATATGAGTGTGAATTTAACTCAATGTGTGTGTGTGTTTAGTTCGCGGAGCAACCTTGCGAAGCGACAAATTTGGCTAAAACAAGTTACGCTGTAATACAACTCAGCTGTAAGGCTGCCAGCTGTTGTTTTTGTAGTTGTTGTTGTTATTGTTATGCCCGTTGTGGTAGTAGTTATCGCAGTTGTTGTTGTTATTGTATATATTTAGGCGGTCGTCTTCGTGATGCACTTGCAGATTGAAAGGCGGACAAGTGTCGACAGACGAGAGAGAATTGCAGCTGTTTCTGCTTGCACAGTAGTCACTCGCTAATAAGAACACTTTGGATTGCACAGCTGCAGTATAAGTACCCCAGAAAAATAAGTTTATGTGGATGAAGCTATTAAAAAAAAATATACTTTTAACACAAAAGATTTGATGCAGATTTCTTAAAATAATCTTATCATTTAATTTTTGTTTGAATGACACAAAAATTTCTTTAACCCATTAGGTACCCATGGAAAATTTAGAATTTTTGTAAAAGTGTTTTTTTTTCTACTTTTTTACTCGATTTTTTACAAAAAATATTTTGATGCAAAAAAATGTTTCATATAATTCGCAGTGACTGCAAAAAAAAATTTCAAAAATATTTTTGTTAATATATTTTTGATTTTTTGAAAATCATTTTTGTATGAAAAAAAGGAAAAAAATAGTATATTTTAGGATTTTCGAAACATTTTCAAAAATACTAGCAAACATTTATTTTTGCAGTCACTCTTAGAATTGTTTGAAAAATTTTTTTGCATCAAAATTTTGTCTTTTAAAAATCGAGAAAAAAAGTAGAAAACAAAACACAAAAATTCTAAATTTTCCATTGGTACTTATTGGTTTAAAGAAATTTTTACGTCATTCAAACGGAAATTAAATGATAAGACTATTTTAATAAATATGCATCAAATCTTTTGTGTTAAAAGTATATTTTTTTTGAATAACTTCCTCCACATTTACTTATTTCACTGGGTGTAGCTTATAAGCGAAGCAACAAATTAAACAAGCAAATTTGTTTATTTCAATTGAAGTGCTACTGAAAAATTCATAATTTTGAATAATTTTGGTAGTGAGTGATTACTGTATTGTACATGAATTGCAGTCAACAGACATATAGCTCTCTGTAGATATACTCCCATTTCTGGCTCTTGATGACATAATTCACATCATTTATGTATGAGCTAAGAGAATGTATCTCAAGGCGAGTTCAAGAGAGTTTAACGAAGCTAATGCGACTCTTTAATTGTGCTACAGTTAACTGACAACTGACAACCATCTGTGATTGCGTAATGCACACGATATTTACTCGTATATTTGCCATTTGCACTTTAATCACGAAGAGCGCAACTGTCGACCGTCGACTGTGATTCACTGAGCAACTGTTTGCTCCGTTTGCTCCGTTTGCCACTGTATTTGAATAGTATCTTTAATGCATAATACCTATTTTAATGAGCTCTGATATGTTTTAATTAATTTACTTAATTGTCTGGCAGCAAAAAACAAAAAAAAACAGAAACAAATAGCGTAAGCATCATTATGAAATTGCCATGGCGTTTCCGACTCGTGCATTTTTTGCACCGTTCGCTTGCTGTGATTTTTAATTTGTGGCTAGCTTTGAATTTGATTAGCTTCTAAAGTGGCCGTGCAATACCCTCTATCAATAAACTGAACGAAAGTGGGTAGATAACACTTGAGTTGAGGGTAAAAGTGGCTCAGCAACTATGCGGAAATTTTAGTTTTATTTAAATAAACCTTAACAAAAAATGCCATAAATTCTTAAAATAGTTTTAAAACATTTAGCACTCGTTATTTCAATGTTTCAGTTGAATAACTGTGACAAATTTGTAGGTTTAATGTATAGAAAGCATACATGTTAAATTTCGATTAGAGTTACTAATCAATTAGATTATTTTTGGAAATAATGGTAGTGACGAAAATCAGAAATAATCGAAAATAATCAAAAATAATCTTTCTAATTATATCGGATTATTTTTGAATATTTCTGATTATTTTATCTACTTTGATTTTGAAAATTTAAAATAATTTGATTTTAACTAAATAGTCATAAATAATCATAAATAATCAAAAATAATCACAAATAATCCGGAAAAAATTAAAAATTATCCAAAATAATCAGAAAGATTATTTTTTATTTTTTTCTGATTATTTTGGCTACTTTGATTGTGAAATTTAAAATAGTTTGATTTTTACAAAATAGTCATAAATAATCAAAAATAATCAGAAACAATAAAAAAAAATCAAAAATAATCCGAATACAAAAAAATATAATTTTTGACTATTTTTTATTTTTTCTGATTATTTTTAAATAATTTTAATAATTTTAGATTTAAAACCGAAATTTAAAACCGAAATCTTTGTAGTCCACGATATATACAAGTTAAATATACTGTGAATAATATTATTGATTAATTTATTGGCTTACATATGCCATAAAAAAGTTTAAGTCAATACAGGGTATTTAGTAGTCGACTAGTTGCAGTGAGTACAACAAACTTGCTGATGATGGCTTTGTTTGTCCTCCTCCTACTACGCAATTTTCACATGGAATTGCTTTGCTCGAATTTGTCAAACTCGATTGTAGTTGTAGTTGGAGCCGCACAGCTGAACAGAGGCGGGAGGGGGGGGAAGGTAGAGGTAGGAGGGAGGAGCAAGGCAGGGAGGAGTATAACGACAATGATCTTTGGGGCTGCCCGCGCACGCCATCGCCACCATTAAAATGCCATTTATGTTTGTTTTTTTTCTATCTTATTTCTTATATATTTATTTGTTCATAGTTTTATAATTTGCATATTCTGTTTTATAGTGCTTCATTGCGCCAGCAACAACAATAATAATAACAACAAACTGTCAGTCAGTCGGGCCAAAAAGAAACTTAATTAATAAGTAAGTCTCATTTTTGGCATCGCCTGCCCACCATTTCGCACTATTTTTGCTTTTGTGACATTGGCGTAGGCAGCAAAAGCTTCACTTCCCTCTCCCTCTCTCTCTCTCGCTCTGTCTCTCTCGCTCTGCCTGCCACCTGCCTGTTAACTGGCCGCTGCTCGTTGGCCGTTTTGCGTCGTTGTCTCAGTCAGGTTCTTAGCCCGCTTGGCATTGGGTGTTGTTGTCGCGGTCGCCAGTTATTAAATCTGTGTTTGTTTTTCAAGTGCGTTTTTTTTCTCATTTTTTTGGTGGGTAAACGGGAAGTGGAGTTGTCGATCATTTGAGTTTTTGTGGCTCAATCACGCAACTCGCAAAATTCTCCAACTGCTTGTTCTATTTGGCCAACTCCGGACTCCGTTCAGTTGGCCCGAATTGCAAAGATTGCGTCATTTGTTTATTGAATATGTTTATTGAAATGATACTAAGCTTATTTTTAGCGAACTTTTTGGCACTCTGACTGTGTTGTTGTTGTTGTTGCTGTTGCTGTTGTTTGCTCTCACTTAATGTGTTGTTGACAGCTGCTGCTGTGTACAAAAAAAAACAAAGAAACAAGTTTGTCGCTTAAGTCTTTCGTTAATGCCTGACTAGCGCGAATGAAGCGCGTCCATTCTTTAGCGAAAGTTTCTATTTGTATTTGTTTTGAAAGTCATTCGAGATCAGCTAAACAGCAACAACAACAACAGCAACAACAACAGCAACAACAACAAACTGTACAACAGCAACAACTCATGTGCATAGCAGCTATTTTAATTGGAGCCAGCGAGTAGCACGATTTTTATTTATTAGACCCCGTACTTAAAAACAGTACAGGGGTCTATTAACTTTGTCACAAAAAAAAAATGTGCGTAACAGGCAGAAGGAGGCGTGGCAGACCCCATAAAGTATATATTCTTAATCAGCATCAACAGCCGAGTCGATATAGCCATGTCCGTCTGTCCGTCTGTAAGAGCGCCTAGATCTCAGAGACTATAAGAGCTAGAGACTCCAAACTTGGTATGTAGGTTCGTCTATATTGCACGCAGATCAGAGATTTGCTTTTTCCAGATTTTTGCGATCGGACCACTATATCATATAGCTGCCATAGGAACAATCAGTCGAAAATCAAGTCTTAGTTTAAGTTTAAGATATCTGAACCAATAGCGATTTAAATAATTTTATTTTAAGCAGTGTTTGCTTGCCAAAGTAAGTACGGGGTCTTCGACAGTCGAGTATGCGCCGTCCACTAGTTTTTTTTATTTATTTTTGAGGCGGCAACAGGATCGAGCGAATCGAGGATCGAGTCACATGTCAATACAACTCGCTTATTTACATACTTGTCACATTCGAGAACTTGGCTGGCATTTGCCTTCAAGGACGCAACGCGATGCGGCGTCGGCTTTTGATGTGATTAGGAGGCAGCCTGGGAATCCCCTCCCTTCCCTCCTCTGGATATGCTCTGGTCAACGATAAGCGCACAAGGGCATTCAATTATTTCAATTCTGGAATGAGTGCGCGGTCGTTTAGCATTGGACTTGCTGCACTGGGAACCGCCTAGATAAAGCTAAAGCCAGTCTTAAGACCTGGCCCAGACCCAGACCCAGAGCCAGGCCTAGGCTGGGCCCCCGTTGAAATCGAAAGTGCGCAGGTTAATTGAAATGCCCCAAAGGCGCGCCGCACTCTGTGGCATGCCACAGTCAGTCGAACGGACGGCCCTGAGCCTCTCAAGATCTTTGGCACTTGGCTTGCCACTGCCCATTTGCCTTTCGCGTCGCCGTTGCCGTCGCCGTCTCGATCCTCTGTCGATTCATTAGCGCGCTCCGCTTGAACTTAGACCAGTAGTGGACACACAATGCGGGTGGCAAAGGGACAGAGAGGGAAAACTAAAGCCCTAATAGCCAGTTATCGCTCGACACTTGACAGCTTGTGGGCGCAATTGATATGAATCATTTGCAGACTTGCTGTGGTTACTCTTAATGTGGCAGCCACATGCCATCGTGGGCAATTCTTTGGAACGCCAGTGAAAGTTCAATTCGATTCTGTCGGAAGTATCACTAAACCAACAACAACAGTTAAAATAACAGCAACAATTATGTGAATATCGTGGCATGCCACAAGAGGCACAAACCCAAAATATAATGTCCAAAAAAAAGATCAGATTTGCACATTCTGAAAGCTAATAAATATAATTATCTTTTTATCATTTCTAAACATAATTAAATTTAAATTTGCATCTACATCAATTTGAATGTATAGAATACAATTTGTAAAAGATATTTTTTACAATTTTACAATGCGGGAATAATAAATATAATAAAATAATAAATATAATTATCTTTTTATCATTTTTAAACACAAATAGATTTAAATTTGCATCTACATAATATAGAATAATATTTTTTAAAGATTATTATTATTTTTTTTTTAACATTAACATTTTTTTTTTCATGTCTGAATTTACATAGCTGCATTTATTAATCGTTACTCAAAATATAAATTCCATTAAACTACTGATAAGATAATATTATTTGATCAAAATTAATTTAATTTCATAAAAATGACCAAAACAATAAAAAATTATATATTTTAAACAGGGAACGCAAATAAGAGTCATGAGAAACTGGATAAACTTTTATTTTTAATTTGTGCTTAAAAATTATAGAATAAAAGTTAATTTTCAATTTTTATAACAAAAATGTAAAATAATAATTATTATGTATTATTTTATTTTATTTAAAATATAATGTTTATTTTATAATTTTTTATTTATTTCAAAAAATAAGAGTTTTCATTTAATTTTTTTGATAAAAATCAACAAATGACTTTTATTTAATAATTTGTATTTAAAAAATTATAATCGTTACGGTTCCTGATTTGAAAAGTATTGCTTACCGTGACTTATTTAATATACCCTACGTATACCCTATAAAAATAACCGGAACAGGCGCCCAAGTTGTGGCAAGTTGCCAACCAGTTTGCAATTTGGCAGAGGCTGAAAAATTGGATCAGATGCCTTATCGCCGAAAGTTTTCTTCTACAACTAAAAAGTTGTTGTTGTTGTTGTTGTTGTTGCATTTCGCACAACGGCAATTCCCGTAGGCACTTTTGAATGCTCATTGGGGAAGTGGATTAGGAGTCGGAGTCGGAGTCGGAGTCGAAGTCGAAGTCATTCGGCATGGCCATATACAAATCATAGAGCCCGTTGGCCATGGTACGAATTCATTAAGTGGATCGATGATTAAATTAATGAATGCCTTTCAGCGCCTTTTTGCGTGGTGTTGTTGTTGTTGTTGTTGTTGTTGCGGGCTCTCAACAAGCTAAGCGCAATCAATCATAGCTGCACTAGTCGAAACTAGTCTCAAAACAGAGTCAGAGTCAGATCATTGTTAAGTTGGCTGAGAATGTTTTGGCAGCAAGGCAGAGGCATTTACTGTTACTTGACATTGACTTTAGTTTCAACAACAACTGTCGCTTAGCTGCAATTTATGTTTTCCTGTTCCTGCCCAAAAGCAGCCAACACCTCAAGCTAAACAACAACAACAACATGAAGACAATGTGATGGGCTCCTCGATTAACCACAAGACTCGCATGTCGACTGAACAGCCGCAGCAACCCATCAAACCACATTTATACACATACACATATATGTATATATATACGTGTGCATGTGTTGCATAGCCACATTTTACCTTGACACATTTAGCTTGACAGTTGATCGCATCTCATCATTTTGGCAAGTCGCGATCTACGTTCGCAGTTCGCAAAAGTAAAACAACAACAAACGACTCAATGGAATTGTGGTTGCTTTTCTTCTTGAGCGCTTTATTAACAGCTGCAATCATTTTACAACGATTTTTATCACACTTAACATAATTTACTTAATGTTTAAACACAGATAGAAATATCTGAAATTCTAAGAGTTGTGAGAAACTGAATAAACTTATATTTTCAATTTTATTTAAAAATTATAGAATAAAAGTTATTTTTTCAAGTTTTAATTTAAAATTAAAAACAAAAGTTATTTTTCAATTTTATAAAAAAAATTGAAAATAAAAAGTATTTTCAAATTTTTATTTTAGCAATTGAAAATAAAAGTTATTTTTCAATTTGTATTATAAAAATTGAAAATAATAGTTTTTTTTCAATTTTTAATATAAAAGTGGAAAATAAGAATTATTCTTCAATTTTTATTATTTTCAACTTTTAAAATAAAAATTTATGAATAATTCGAATTTTCAACTTTTATAATTAATATTGAAAAATAACTTTTATTTTCATTCGCCAAAATAAAAATTAAAACTAAGAGTTAAATTATAATTTTGAAATAAAAAGTGAAATTTAATTATTATTTTATAATTTATTTATTCAGATCGAAAAAAAGGAGCTTTCATTTAATTTTTTTGATAAAAATAAACAAATAACGTTTATTTAATAATTTATATTTTAAAAATTTTAATCGTTACGGTTCCTGGATAAAATCAAACCGATTAGATTTGTTGAGCACAAAGAATTATGCTTAAGCTTTTCAGTGGTTTTATTAATGATTGGGAATCACATCTACTTGTCAAGGTTAAGCTAAAAGCATAAATTGCTTTTATTTAACTAAAGAAAAAACGAGATCTTTCAATAAAAATCACACTGGAGATCCGAGATGATATCATATAGCTTTCGCTCAGCATTTAGACAGTTATTTGGGTTAATCAGACAGCTTAAACTTACAACTTACAACTTAAGATAAATGTAGCGAATGTTATTCATGAATGTGTTGTATTCTATCTTTAAAACATTCGAAAACTTCCCGCATGAATGGTGTTTGTTTAAATGACTTGCGTTGGCAATTTGACACAGGCCACGCCCAGCTTGTCATTATTCATTCTATTCAAATACAGAAATGTGGAATTAGTCACAGTGTCGATAACTTTCTTGGTTTCGGACCAACAACTGGGCATGAAGAGCGCCACATTTGCAGTTGCGGTTGCCACTTCCAGTTGCCACTTCCAGTTGCCAGTCAAGGTCAGTGCAATTTCCACGCATGTAAAACAAATGACTTAGGCAACAAACTTGCGTGAGTTTGTATGCACAGTGATGGAAAATATAATAGTCACTTTGATATTTCAAATACATTTTTTAAAATATGATAAACAGAATACAGAATATAAAAACGAATATAGAATATGTTTTATTTAGTTTTGAAACAACAAAAAAGTTAATCAATTATGTTATAAAATTTACATAGTGATGACTATTTAAAGATTTTAAAGAATTCTCTTCAATGATAATGATTAATTTTGAGCGAAAAATAAAACTCACTAATAATCATTATAGTTGATTATTATTTTTTCGCTCAAAATAAAACTTAATTTTAAAAAAAATAACGTTATCATTTGAAATAATTTCTCTGGATTTTTATTAACCCATTAATGGCTGCCCATAGATCGGCTGGTACGATTTTGACGAAATTTGGAAATGTGTGCCTAGAAGACCATAGAAGTTGAAAGAAACAAAAAAAAATTTTTATCTTCAAATTTAATTTTTTCGATTTCCATAGTTTTTTTCAGCTATTTTCGATAACATTTTGTATGCAGAAAAATAGCTAGATATTCACCTGTAAAAAACTACAAGTATAACAAGGATAACTAAACTGTTCAAATTTTATACTTATATTTTTATTATTTCTCTTTACTATGAAATAAATTTTGCCTCGATATCTCTCACATGCCCCGAGCTAGAATTTTTAAAGTGTCAATACTTTTTTGGGTATTTAAATACCCATTAGCCGTTAATGGGTTAAAGGGATATGCGAAAATATTGGGGAAAAATCCTACAAAAAAATAAAAATTATGATTATTTTTGAGTTTTATTTTTTCGCTCCAATTTAATTATTATCATTAATTTATTGCATATGTATTCTAGTCATTGATTTTTTGATTGTTAAATAATGTAAAATATTCTTTCCGAAGCAATTTTAAATTTAATTTTAATTTTTACAAAAAAATGTTATCGCTTCTATTATTTTCGCCATCATCGTATATGTACTATATATATTTGCAGCTTGTGTTCTATCGCTTAACAAGTGCTGCCGAGTGTCAAGATGCGTAATCTCGTGCGTACGTGTTGTTGTTGTGATTGCTCCCGTTTCGGGGCGCAACTAGTTGAGTTGATGAGCCGCCAAGAGGCATACCAAAAACAACAACAACAACAACAAGTCGAGAAAAACAAAATAGGAAAAAAAAAGAAGAAGAAATAGAGAGTTAAAAAAGCTTTCAAAGAACACGCACGTTTCAGCTGCTGTTGTTGTTGTTAGTTTGTTGTTGTTGTTGTTGTTTCTTAGTGTTTTTAGCTGGTCAGCAATCTTGTTTTTGTTCATGATGATCTGTTGCTTTTGTTGTTGTTGTTGTTGTTAAAGATAGCGCGGCACGTTTTTTTTTGTTGTTTTCGGGGTATTAAATAATAATGATTATGAACAAGTGAGGAAGTGGTAGAAGAATCTTTATGATCATTGAATAGAAGTCAGGCCAGGTTCAGATCTGGTAGTCAGGCAGTCAAGTAGTTGCCACGTTCTTGCTCTTGGCCAAGAGTCGCTTCAATGGCCATTAGCGCTTACAGCGCCCGATTACAGACTACACGGCCAAAGACGTGGGCTAATGCCAAATCCATTGTGAGCAGCACAATGAAGACCTGGTTCAGCATCAGCATCAGCATCCAGCTGCCTTATTTAGCAGGCAGCTGTTGCCAATTCACACTTTGAGATTCTGTCCGTCTGTCCATCTGTCTTGTGGCCAAGTTATTACATCATCGTTCATCGGGTCAAGCGGGCGATGATGGCAAAATGTGCTAATTGTCGTTACATGAATGAAACAAGCTAGTTCTGGTTTTAAATAAACTCGCCATGGATTTGATTCTTGGCTCAGTTATTTATTAATTTCTTCTATTAAATATTAGTGTATTGACATACAGTGAACCACTAATGTCTTCATACAGCATAAATTTGTCAGAATTTGCGTATAATAAAAATGTTTTGTTGCGGGTTTTCTTATATTAATCTTTTATTCAATTAAATCCCGTTCTAATAGTACAAAAATTTTTTTTAACCCATTAAGTACCCATCAAAAGTTTTGAATTTTAAAAAAGTCAATTTTTCAACTTTTTTCCTCGATTTTTTCAAAAAAATATTTGATTCAGAAAAATTCTTTAAACAATTTTAAGAGTGATTGCAAAAAAAATTTTCGAATTATTCGTATTTTTATTATTCTTATTAATTATTATAAAGATGTTTGATATCAAAAATATTTTTGCTAGTATTTTTTATAATTCTTTGAAAATTTCAAAAAAAAGCCACTTTTTGTGTGAAAAGTAGAAAAAAGGTTTTAAAATCGTAATTTTTAGGATTTTTAAAAAATTATAAAAAATACTAGCAAAAATATTATCGCAAATATTATTATACGCAAATTTGACAAATTTATGCTGTATGAAGACATTAGTGGTTCACTGTAATTACTCTTCAATTCTAACTTTGTGCAATGCATATTTTTAAGTATTAATTATAATATGTGATTTTAAAGAACATATACTGGGGTGCCACAGAAATCTCTTTCTTCTGAAAAATTACGTAAATTTCATACAAATGTACGTCAAATTCAAGTGAAAGAGATTTCTGTGGCACCCCAGATAATAACTGATTAATGCTCATTATAAGTATTCGACAATTACAATAATAGTACTGTGTTATTTTATTATTGTATTTTATATTAAAAATTTTCTTTTTTTTCTTTCTAAATTTGAAATACAGTCGAACTTCCTAACTCGAACTTCTCTAACTCTAATTTTCTCTAACTCGAACTAAATTGAGTGGCAATAGCGTATACTATACCGAACAAAAAGACTTCCCTAGCTCAAAGTCTCCCTAACTCGAACTTTTTTCTTGCATAATGGTGATTCGAGTTAGGGAAGTTCGACTGTATTTTTTTATTAGTTTTTTTACAATATCAAAAATTAACTTCTCTGTGTCTTTGCCCCCCTTCAGTTTCTTCTGATATCACACTATTATTTCATGAATTTTATTATTAAATTCAATTCTTTATTTTACTTTAAAACAGCGGTGGGCACGCAGTGGCTCCGGGAGCAGTGGCTGCTCCCAACGTAGGTAGACTCGAATAGATTCGTGCCCACCGCTGCTTTAAAATGTACTCTTCTTTCCGTCTCTCTCTCACATGGTCAAATACTTGTTTCGTTTATATTTTATGCATTTTACTTTATTTTCTTTGTCATTTAATTTACTGTTTTTCTTTTTTTCTTATAATTCTTAGCCAAGCGTGCCAACGAGCCGTCGGAGTACGACTACGAGACGACAAATCTGCAGCCCATTGGCGGCCACCTGCCACCCGGCTACCATCAGCTGCCGCCGGACATCGATCCCGAGGACATACGCAAGGAGGCGGCGCTGGTCATCGCCCAGGCGGGTCAGCACCAGAGCAAGGCGGCCAACGGCGACAATATACCCACATTCCGGGTGAAACAGAAGCGGAGTCCTGCTGCGACTGATTCGCAACGCTTCCACTCGCTGCCCACGCGACGCAAGGGGTCAAAGGGCAAACCGGTGGCGCGCAGTGTCAGCGACGCGGCTGCCAAGAAACCCGCCAAGCGACCCTCGATCTTTGGGCTCTTTAGTCGCAAGAGTGAGGCGCAACAATCAGGTGTCCAGCAGGTATTGGAGCGGGATCCGCGCTTTGAGGAAGGCGGCGGTCGACGCTTGGTGCGCAGCAAAAGTGATGTGGGATCTGGTCACAACAACAACAACAATAACCACAAGGAGTTGCCAAAGAGTCGCCTGACCAAGCGGCATAACTGAATCCAATTCCAAGCCCCAACTGACGCCCATTATTGAGCAATCGCAGCGGGAGGATTACTTTGAGCAGGATTACTTCAAGGAGCGCGAGCGACGCAAATCGGACGCCATCACCGAGCGCGAGAAGCATGCGAGCGAGCTGGGAGTGAGTGAGCTGCTCTCGCGCAGTCGTCACCAGGCGGAGCTAGACGGACCGCTTTTGAAGCAACAACAACAACAACAACAACCAATCAATCCACACTCTTCAACCATCTCCGCTGGCATACGTGATCGTATCGAGACTCTCAAATCCAAGTCCAGCGAGAACATGCACAGTTCACAGCAGCCCGCGGAGCGACTGCCGCTGACCAAGGGACGCACCGTCAACGGTCTGGTGAAGCGTCTGTCCATGGAGCGTTTCTCCCCGCAGCCTGTGATGACGCAGCCAGCCTTCTCCTACATACGGCCCAACGAGGGCATCACCTATGCCCAGCTGGATCACAGCAGCGAGGAGCTGCCACGCCGAGATTCACGTACGCCACAGCGCGACTTTGCGCCGCCAAGGCCACCCAGAGCCATGGACAGAGCAGTGCATAGTTCACCCACAGGTAGGGATGGCAAAAAAAAATTTATTAATCGATTATTGAATCATATGATTAATTTAAGCTACGCGATTATTAATTGCAATTAATCGACGAAAAATAAAAATAATCGATTAATCAAATGATTAATTTTTGTTATAGTTTTTAAAATATTGTGTAATGCAATGCCATTGTATAGCAAAACAAATTAAGAACAATAATAAAATGCCCAAAAAAATATAAATACAGTGGCTCACAGCTTAAAGTATGCAGGTCAAATTTTGACATTTTTGGCTTATTTGAGCCGTTGTCGTTAACATATTTTCATCAATGGAAAGGTCTTTAAAATTCCGTTTGAATGACACAAAACTTTCTTTAATCCATTAAGTACCCTTCAAAAATTTCAAATTTATGTAAAAGTCTACTTTTTCAACTTTTTTTTCTCGACTTTTCACAAAAAATATTTTGATAAAGAAAATTTTGTTAAACAATTCTAAGAGTAAGTGCAAAAAAAAAAATTTTCAAATATATTTTTGCTAGTATTTTTTTTGGAATAAAATCTCCATGTGTGTTTGCCTGAAATAATTTTGGCAACGACGCGATTATTTGATCGAATAATCGATTAGTGTTTCAATTAATCGCAACTCATTTTACGATACAATTAAATCGCCAATGGAAGAAAAATAATCGATTATTGTGTATCATATGATAATCGTGCCATTCCTACCCACAGGTTACTCACCAAATGGAGGAGGCGGTGGATCAGGTGGCGGAGCCACAACAACCACACGACTGCCCAGCTCCCTGTCACCTTCGCCCTGGCAGCAGCTGAGTCCGCGCAATCTCAGCGATGAGGACGAGGGATTGGGCTTTGAGACGCGCAAGATTTACTACGAGGATGAGTTGACGCAAAGGGAAAGGGAGAGAGAGAGGGAAAGAGAGAGGGAAAGAGAGAGGGAGAGGGAGCGAGAGAGGGAGCGTGAGAGGGAAAGGGATAGAGATCGGGAGCGTCGCTCGGAACCACCAATTGTGCCCGTCATCAGAAGCGTCAGTCCAGCGCCGTATCTGGATGAATTGGGCTACAGGCGCGCACAGCTGGAGAATCGCATTCTCACGCGTCGGTTCGGCGAAGTGACCACATTGGAGCGACAACAACAACAGCACAAAGCCCGTCCAGAACCTAGGGAGACACTGAGAGAGCGAGAGTTCTATAGTCCAGAGAGGGAACAAGAGCTGGCCACCGAGGAACGCTATCATCGCAATGCGGTGCGTACTCAGGATGCAGTTCAGAGCACGCTGCCCAGAATGGAGAAGAGTTCGCGCTATCGGCACACCAAGTACTATGATGACGGTCAGGGCGGTGTCAAGGAAACCTACGTGCGCGAGACCCAAAAGGACGGACAGGTGCGTGAGTCGCGGCATCGTGAGCGACTCGATCGTCGTGAGCGTGATCGTGACGAACGTGACTTCAATTCGGTGGAGCATCAGCTGGAGCAGGAGCTGGAGCCGAAGAGCCTCGACTCGCAGCTGACGGGCACGGATCAGTACCGATCCTCGCCAGAGCTGCGCTCCAGCACAGAGCACAGGGGCAGGTCGGGTGTCCCAGGACAAGCAGGACAACTACTGGCAGAGCAGCCTCAAGCGGGACAAGCTGCAGCAGCGCAGCTTCGACAAGGGCGACTCGGGCATCGAGAACGATTTCCGCAAGGAGTCCTTCAATGGCGATCTAACCACAAGGTGAGTCGTCTATACTATAGAAAACTCTTTGTCCTGACTCACTGACTGACACATTAACGTGTAGGCCAAACGGTAAAAGATAGAAAGCTGAAATTTTCACACAACATAGCCTGAAATTCGGCATCGAAGGTCATGAAAATAACTTTTTTGTTTATTAAGTTGTTTCCACCAAATTCACAGAATGTATGTTTAGGTCTGTCCCCTACATTCTAACCAAATGCGGTCAAAGTGGGATGACTATATCATACAGTTACTATAGGAACAATCGGATGTAAATAACCTTTAGTATGAAAAACTTTTTTGTTTCTAAAGATATCTCAAACAAAATCACAGATTATATGTTTGAGACTTTCTTCTACATCTGGTCATAGTCGGATTACTATATAAAATAGCTGCCATAGGAGCAATCGGATGCAAATTAACCTTTAGTCTGAACAATCTTTTTTGTTTCTTAAAATATGTTAACCAAACTCTTAGATTGTATGTTTGGGACTGTTTCTTAGATCCTGACCAAATTTGGAATCAATGTTGGATAACTATATCATATGGCTGTCATAGGAACAATCGGATGCAAATTAAACTCTTAGAATCAAGAAACTCTGTTGTTGTATGATATATCGTAACAAAACTCACAGAAAAACTCTTCCTGCTAAATTTTTAATATTTCGCCAAATTTAGCTTTTTCCCGCCAAATTTAGCTTTTTTCCCGCCAAATTTGGATTTTTCTCACCAAATCACTAGATTTGACTTTTAACCAAAGTTCAATTACAAGGTAGAAACATTAAAACCGCTGACAGCGGAAATTAAATATTTCCGTTTTTTACAAAAAATGTTTTATTATATGAATTTGTTTAAATTTGGCACCCTTATTGACTTTATAGACTTATAACCCTTTAAAACTCATACATTTTTAATGTATTAAATATTTTTTTAAGTTATGTAAATTTATTTAATCAAATATTATGATAATTCAATTTGCAGATGGCGCAAACGCACGGCCCAGGACGATATGCGGGCCAGCGAGTCCTTTTTGCGCAAGGAGTGTCGCGACAGCGCCCAGCAGCAGCAGCAGCAGCTGGAGCAGCAGCGCCGCCAGCGACGCGAGCACAACAGCTACGTCTACCGCGAGCGGTCCATTGACGACGGCTCCCACTTCGATCCGCATCTGGACAAGTATCCGGTGTCGACGAGCACGCTGCGCCGGCAGCGCGAACAGGCGAAGCAGGGCAGGCAGGCCGAGGAGTCGAGCACGCTGAAGCGCAACAAGAAGCTCGGTGGCTTCGAGAAGGTGAAGCAGCTGTTCACGGGCGCTGGTGCGGGAGCGGGAAGTGGCAGCCATGGTGGCAGTGGACGCAGCAGCGCCAGCAATGTGTCCAGCAGCAAAAAGGATGCACAGTCAGCGCGTCTGACCAATGGCAACAGCAGCACACTCAGTCGACGTGACAAGGACAAGGACAAGGATAAAGATAAGGATAAGGAGAAGGATAAAATCAAGGAGCGCTATATGGTCCGGGAGGAGGAGATGCGTTCACGTTATCGCGAACATCACGCACTAGCCGAAGACACCTCACGCGAACCAAAGGTAACTAGCTGAGTGTTTAATGTGCTACACTGAAAGAAATTGATGCATACGTTGTGACATGAACTTATTATAAATACTTTTTAAAATATTCGTATTTTAAATTAATAATATATTTGTTTATGTTGTGGGAACTGAGAAATATTCGGGATTTTCAGGATTCAACTAGATTTTTTTAATTTCATATTCAGCAAATATTTTGATACCCTGATATGAATTTGTTACTTGTACCAAATAATTTAGAATTATTTGTCTATTTTAATCATACAAATAATGTTAACATAATGATTAGTAATGCATAATCATTATTTATTACGATTCTATTTGTTTAAATTACGATTATTTTAGAATTTTCCCAATTATTGTAATGATTACGATTACAAAAAGGGGTCAAAATTGTAATCTTTTAAAATTATTCACAAAATTATTCAAAAATAGCTCAGCAAAAAGATTAAACAATAATTTTTTGCAGTCACTATCAGATTATTCTTTGATTCTTTTCTAGTATTCATTTTAGATTATTCGTAATTGAAATTTATAATTCTAAGAGTTATGTTTTTAATGTATATCTGAATATTTATTTGACATATAGTATATGTTAGTAACAAATTCAACATTAATTTCTATACATTTTCACAATCAAAGTAGCTAGACAATAGCTATCAAACAGATTATTTAGACATTGATATATTGGGTTTAATTTTAGTAATTTTGTTTGTTTTTTTGTAATCGAAATCATTAAATAATTCACAACTTTTTCAACAGTGAATTATACAGTCACTTCGATCTCATTTTCAACAAATAATCAAATTGATAAGCAATTCTAATCGATAATTTTGAATCAGGTATCGATTTTAATGCTTAGCCAAAGATTATCCTGAACTCATACTTAAAAAAGAAGATACATCAGAAACTGACTTTATTTATAGAATGATTTTTGTTCGCTGTGCAGCTCTTAATGGCCAATTAATGGCGGTTTTTTTGGGCCAGGGTTCGTTGACCCCATTTGGGTCAGCTGCTGCTGCTGCTTCTGCTTAAACTCGCAGATTTGGTCATGGGCCGCCCATTATTAATTTCATATTAATCAAGACTTGCGGCCACAGACAGACAGACAGACACATGTCTCTCTCAAAGTCGCTTTGCAATTGTTATTTCTCTTTTTTTCGTTTTCTATTTCCCTTTTTTACTATACATATTTCTGTATTTCTTAGGCGCCTACTTCCTGCTCAGACTGCCACAGCTGACAGCGTCCCAGTGGGCGTCCAGGCCGTGCCGAAAATGGTGCAGCGACAAGACGTCATGTCTGTCCCGGTTTTCAAGAGACACGTCTCAGAGAACGCGCCATATCAAATCGAATCCAGTGCCGGATTAGAACTATTTGGCACTGCTAGACTAGCAGTTGCCCTGTAAATGCTGCTTGTATTTTCAATTTATTTATTTATTTACTTATTTAAATAATCCCACTGAGCTGCGTAATTTAAATACTTGTTTCTTTAAAGGTTTTCTATTTATTTATTGATACAATTATTAAAATACAATATTTTAAAAATTAAAATAATACAATAGGCAAAAATAACAGTTTAGTTAACCTTGTTATACCTGTAGTTTTTTACAGGTGAATATCTAGCTATTTTTCTGCATGGAAAATAGTATCGAAAAAAACTGAAAAATGTATGGAAATCGAAAAAAATTAAATTTGAAGATACAAATTTTTTTTTTTGTGTCTTTCAACTTCTATGGTCTTCTAGGCACACATTTCCAAATTTCTTCAAAATCGTACCAGCCAATCTACGGTCAGCCATTAATGGGTTAATGTGATTATCCGCTTAAAAATTCGATCAGTTTTGCAAAGTTATGAAAGCTTAGTCTGATATTTGAAATGTAATAGGAAATTCGGTAGTATAGTAGACCTTACCGCACTTATCACATTTGCAGGGTATTTAAAATCAAGACGTAGCCGTCATAAAGAATGCTTTAAATTGTGTTTAAACAATAAACGGACGGTGTTGGCCAAATAGAGTTGCAAATTCAAGTTGGCAACGATTCAAAAACGATTCAAATTCAAAACGAGGCAGCGACGAGGCGTTGAGGCTGAACGTTTAAGCTAGAACAAAAGCGGCCAACAACTTAAAGCAACAACAAGTAGAATAACAGCAAAATGTGTTGCCCACGCAAACAGCTGTCACTGAGACAGTTTGTCAGTCTGTCTGTCTGTCTGTCTGTCAAACTGACAGCTTGTCTGCTTATTGCTGTCTCTCTCTCTCAGTTTGTCTGCTCGCAAAATTAGGAAAGCTGACAAACGCGTCGCATTGCCAACGTCGTCCAACGGGGCGTATGAGAAATTGATTAAAACTGCAAGCAAAAATACACACACACACACACACACACACACACACACACACACACGTAAATTGCACGCTGCATTGCAAAGTGATTTTTAGGCTACTGTGCCGAGGTGTTTGAGCCATTGCGCAATCCATTAGCCGTACAGCTAATTTGCAATGCTTGAGCGCATTTTTAGGCCTTAATCGTAGCTGCGTTGAAGACGCAGAGGATGTCTACTATATGTATGTTTGTCTGTCTGACATTGGTTTGTTCTAGGCGGATGTTGCTGCAACACACAGACCTTCTGCTTGCCACACACACTCACTCTCAGCTAGTGATGCAAAAATACATAGAAATATCAACAACTAAATTATCCACAATCGAACCATTTTTTAACGAATTTATAAATACAACTGTGGAATTCGAAAGCTTATCAATTCACTTAATTAAAATTTAATATTTAAATATCTATATAATCAAGTCGTTTTGTTCAATTGACTTACAATTTTAGTATGCTGATCCGTATATTAAGCTATAGAAGTGATGTAAAAATGTATCGAAAACTCAACAACTAAATTTTTTACAATCGAACGAATTAATAAGAACAAATCTGGAATTCTAAAGCTTATTGAAAAATGAAGTGGTTAAAGCCCAATTTACACGGTCGGTTTCCGACCGACACTTTTTGACCGATGGAAAATGTTGCCATTCAACAAGCACCAAAAAATACCAAAAAATTTCATTCTTACGTATAAAGTTTGCTTCGATGACAAACCGACGGTCTAAAATTTTGCGTGCTCACACGAGACCGTCGGTTTATTGACGTAAAGTGTCGGTCGGAAACCGATCGTGTAAATTGGGCTTAAAAAAATTTGGAGTCAAAGTAATTCACTTAAATTGGGAAAAATTATTCAAATATCTTTATAATCTATTCGTTTTGTTAAATGGACTTTCAATTTTATTATGCTGAAAAGAAATACATGGAAAAATGAAGTACACATTTTCAGGGACTGCATATAATAATTATTTTCTTTTTTTTTTTTAAATAAAAAATCATTCACTTATAATAACTTTAAGACAGCGAGAAATATACCAATATTCATCTATATAGCTCATTTATGTATTTTTACCATTATTGATTTTGAAATTTTTAAATTTTTATAGATTTGCTCACAAAATAATGTTTAATTTTGAGCTATCCTTTAACTTAAAGAATTATCATTATTATATTTTGCTCAAAATAAAACTCAAGTTGTAATTTCGACAATGCTCAATTTGATGCTCTCCACAAGAATTTTTCTTTTTAAATGGATTATTATGGTTTGTCTTAGCTTACTGACTAGGAATGTATATAATTTTATTGCCTATGATGTAGTCAAAATTTCAACTTGAGTTTTATTTTGAGCAAAAAATAAGACTCATGAAATTATGATAATTCTTTTGGTTTTATTTTTCAGCTCAAAAATAATGATTATTTGTTGAGTGGTAAAGTATAACTCAAAATTAATCATTATTTTGTGAGCCAAATCTATAAAGCTTGAAATTAATCATTATTTCATAATTTTTTTTAATAAAACTTTTAATGCATATTTTAACTCTATAATTTTTTTGTTTGACAATACATTGATATCTTTAATTTGGTTTGGACTATTACAAAATTTCAATTTAAAACTCTATCCATATTTTGGACTTACTCTGAGACAATAAACAAACAAACGATTTCACTGTAATTCCCGCTCAGTTCCAGCCAGAATTCCAATCATCCTGCAGGAGCATTGTTCTTGGCTTTTAACTGTTGCGGGGGCGAGGCGTCAATTCGATTGTGGCTTATTGAAAGGTGTGGTCCAAGTGTGTGTGTGTGTGCGTGTGTGTTTGGACCGTTGTCAAAAGTGCTTTGCGTGCTGATCAAAAAAAGTGTGTTTGGTGGTAAACGATTTGGACAATATGCGGCCATTATTCATGCTCATTCTTATGCCCGATGGCCATAAAATCACACAAGACGCACCGAAATCGACCAATAAAATACAAATAAAAATCATAAAAAATTAAGAAAAAGAAATGTTTCAGAGAAGCATAAAGTGCTGGAATTCATTTTTGGCAGATTCTACATGGCCAAGACAAGACGGCAGAGAGAACAAATTTGTGTGTGTTGTTGGCTAATTTATGACCGCAGTTTGTGCCATAAACTAAAAAACTTGAAGGCGGCTCAAAAGCAGCGATATTTGAATATTTAATTATAAGTAGATACAGTCGAACTTCCCTAACTCGAACTTCCCTAACTCGAAGTTTCTCTAACTCGAACAAAATCGAGTGGCAATAGCGTTACTAGGCAAATTCCATACAATTCTACTTCCCTAACTCGAACAAAAATATTGGCCCGTACTTCTGTAAGTCGAATTTTTCGGGAAAATCTCCAATAAAGTTTGAATTTTTTTTCATTTTCTGCTTTATGCTTTTGTTAACGGATCGTTTGGATATGTAATATTGATGTACATTAACATATGGTGGTGTAATATGATAAAATATTGCATCAACAATTTTTTAGGCTTGTGAAATTGCTATAGGAAAGATGTTCGAAATGTACTTCTTTGTCAGAGCACCAGCTCAATAATATTTATCATGACACCATGTTTTCAAATTTTATCTCTTTAAGAAATTTTTAAACTTATTTGTTAAGAAATTAAAAAGTGGACCAGTTTAAATTATATTAAAAAATGGAAAATTAATTATGTCATTTGATTCGGGAACATCTTCTGGATACAGCAAAAGAACGATAAAACCTATTTTTGAGAATATCGACAGGTCTTAAACAAACTGAAAATTTTTGTTGTTGAAAATAACAAGAAGAGTTTGCAATTTGAAATGTATTTATGAATGAATGAAATTGTAGTTTCATTTAAAAAAAAAACTAAAAAATATTCCTAACTCGAAGTCTCCCTAACTCGAACTTTCTTCGTGGATAATGGTGATTTGAGTTAGGGAAGTTCGACTGTATATGTTTTGTGGGTGCGTAATCGTCAAAATTGTTTCCACTTTGGCAACACGTTTGACATTCCATTTGGCAAGTTGGTTTGTTAGTCGCAATAACAAGAAAAAGAGCACAAATATCAATAAAAATAGAAAAATACAAATACAAATAGTAAAGCTAAGTACATACACACACACACACACATTGAGGGCAAGCTCACATTCGTGGCTGTAGGCCTGCCTAATAGTCTAATATGAACCACAAGTGGGCCAAAGTCTCACTGGGCCAACGGGCTGGCCAAAAGCGAATGAATTCTCAATACTCAATTCGCATTCGCATTCGCATTCGCAAATGGCAAAAACTAGTTTTTTTGTTTGCAACGTGAGCTGACATTGTTGTTGTTGTTGTTGTTGTTGTTGCTGCCCCCACAAGCCGCAACTTGATTGTGCCACAGTCTCAGTCTCATTAGACGTGGCAAGGCTCTCGTGCAAAGGCCACCTGCCCCACATTGTGTGGCGTCAACAAGCAACCTGTTGCCGTTGTTGTTGCTCTTGTTGTTGTTGTTGTTGTTGCTGTCTGTCGTCACAGTGCCGCAATGCAAACCTTTGACCCCTTTACGTTTTGTTAAGATTAAGACGTGAGCGAAACTAAACCAAAAAATGCCTAAATCCAAATTGAAATGTGCATTCATACAGACAATGGACATCTCAATGCGACGCCGTCTGTCCACACCGAAAGCTAGTCCGTTGCTTTTAAAGCGCGGCTCCACGGAGAAGCCGCCCAAGAAGCTGAAGGATCTGAAGGAACCGAAGGAGGCGCCAGTCAAAGCCGAGAAAACCAGTTGGTTCAAGTCACTGGATCGACGTGCCAAAAGCAATCCCAAGGAGCAGGTAAGTCGACTTAGGAAAATACTTTCAATCATACCTGTTAGTAATCATAATAATTAGTAATTCGATTATTTTTGTTTAAAAGTCGATCTAATGATTAAATTACGATTATTTTCGGTTTTGCCCAATTATTCAATGATAACGATTACAAAAAATCAAAAATAATCTCAACTTGTTACAAATATTCAAAAATAATTAGAAAAAATCAAAAATAAACAAAAATAATCTTTTTGACTACTCGGATTATTTTTGATTATTTCTGATTATTTATGACAATTTAGTAAAAATAAAATTATTTTAAATTTTCACAATCAAAGTTGCCAAAATAATCAGAAAAATTAAAAAAATCCGAAATAATCAGAAAGATTATTTTTGATTTTTTCTGATTATTTTTGAATAATTGTAATAATAATTTTCAGCAGTTAATTATATAATCACAACGATTATTTCCAAAAATAATCTAATTGAATAGTAATTATAATCGAAATTTAACAGGTATGCTTTTAATAAATAATACAATTCTTAATTCAACTTAATTTCTATATTCCATTCAGCTGAATGTGTCTGTCAATGGCCACAGTGAGGCCAACTCCACCTCCAGTTTGAAGCGCAGCAAACGCAATGCCAACAATGCGGCGCCGGCAAAGAATCTGCGCTTCTTCGGGGACACGGACTTGGACTCGAATCCGCCAACAATATCAAAGGCCACCAGCATGCCCAGGTAAGTTACATTTGTAAATGTGATCAATTTATATTTATGTATGAACAGTTGCTACCAGGCAAAAAATTTAAGCTTTGATATTTGGCTTCTAAATTAAAATTGTATGTTTCATATTATTTATTAACATTGATAGTTAAGCTTAAAAACTGAAACTAACAAGGGATATTAAATATATAGCGCTAGCTGCGAAGGCTTTCGGCCACATTACCGAGTATAAATTGGAAAAATTTGTCCAAATTAAATTAAATTTTATGGTAGATGTTTGATTTCTTAAAGAATGTTATAATTTGTTTGCAGTTTTCGTGATTGAGGTGTGATAAGGATGCTAATGGTTTTTTGTTGTTAAATATTTGAGTTCTATTTTGATTAATTCCTGGGAAACTGATTAAAAAGTGCCTTTCACATATCTAAACAAAAAATTAAATTTAGGATCGTTTTTGACATTGAAATATTTGAATAAGATCATCTCTACTTTTATTTTGACTGCCCATTTTTCAGCCTACATATTACAAGTAAAAAATAGCTAATTCGCAAAATTTAAACTGTTAACTTATTTTGGATTTCTTAAATGGATCAACAATATAACGTTCCTTAAAATATAAATAAAAAATTTGGGTCAATTAATTAATTTCTACTATTTTTTTGACCACCACTGTATAAGCTCACATGTAAAATTTATTTTTTCATTTTATTAAATTAAATTTATGTTAACTGTAGACTCACAGCGATTGATATAATTTTTTGAGGCAGTTACCTTAATTACGACAAAAAAATAATTATATAGGAATATTAAATGTGATAAATTTTTATATTATTTATAAATATTATATTTGAATTAATTCCTATGTACTTTTTTAATTCAGCTGACTTAATTAACGGTAAAGAAATTATTAGATAAATTTTATATATGAAATTTTGATTGATAAATATTTTATATTTTTGCGTTTTGTTTAAAATTTAAATGATTATATTATTTTTTATATTAATTAATTATATTTTATACCAGGGATTAAAACCGAAACGAATATCGGTTTCAGTTACGGTTTCGGTTATGTTCGGATTTAGGTTTTCGGTTATAGGTTATGCAAAATCTTTGAATAAAGGTTTCGTAACGGTGAACCGGTTTTCGTATGTTTCGGTTTTGAAATACCGGTATGGTTTCGGTTCACAAAAAAAATCTTTGTAAAAATATATTTTACATATACAGTCGAACTTCCCTAACTCGAATCACCATTATCCACGAAAAAAGTTCGAGTTAGGGAAGTAGAATTGTATGAGATTTGCCTAGTATTGCCACTCGATTTTGTTCGAGTTAGAGAGACTTCGAGTTAGGGAAGTTCGAGTTAGGGAAGTTCGACTGTAAATCTAAATTAAAAATAAAAAAAATAAAATCAAAAATAAGATACAAAACTAATAACAAAATTTAAGAGATCGCAAACTAGACTTATGAGTGGGAATAAATAAAAACAGTTCAAAGTTTTTCGTTTTAAATTATTTGTAACTTGTTTTTTTAAATTTGTATAACAAAAATTAATAATAAAACATGCTTTTAAAATTGTATTTTAAAGTTAAACCATAACTCTTATTTGCAATTTTTAAAATATCAATTAAAAATAAGACTTTTTTTCAATTTTTATTATAAAAATTGTAATTAAAAATGTATTTTAAGATGTATGAAAAACCGAAATTAACCCTTATAAATGAAACGGTTACTAAACGGTTATTCCGGTTTACAGAGTTTCGGTTTAAAGGTTTCGGTCAGATGAAATTTTTTTTTTCGGTTACGGTTTCGGTTACGGTTTCAAAAATCAATCGGTTTTTACCGGTTAAAGGTTACGGTTTCGGTTAGGGTTTTAATCCCTGTTTTATACATATATTATATAATATTAATTAATTAATTTTTGGAAATAAGTAAAAAAAACATATTTATATTTATACACCAAAAAAAAGTTATTCTAATTCCTGATTTCTGATTTCTGCCCCCGCACAGACGACGTCCACTGCTGGCGCACTCGAAGCATTCGCAGAGTGCCTACAATCTGGACCGCAGTCCACCGCCGCCGTCCCGCGACTACCGCCACAGTCTGGCCGGTCAGGCAGCGGGCGCCACATCGGGGGCGGCGACACAGCGACAGCGTGCCAGCTCCATGCAGCACTTGGAGCCGGGCAGCGACGAGGTCGACTTCCGCAAGAGACGCCACTACTCGCGATCGCGCGAGCTGCAGGACATCTCGGAGAGCGGCTCGGAGCCGGAGCCGGCGGAGCGGCACAAGCGCGCCAATGGCCAGCGTGCCATGTCCCTCGAGCGGTCGGCGGAGAAGCCGCAGCGAGGATTCAGCATGGATCGCCAGCTGCTGCTGGGACCACCGAAGCCAGCGCGCAGTGCAGAGCGTCGCGGATTCCAGCAATCCAGCACGACGGTAGATGGCGGCTATGGCAAGTAAGTAAAATGGAGCATTAAACACAGGAAAAAAACTCAGAAGCGGGGTAATCTCGGATTTTCTTAAACCAAGTATGAAATACTTGATTTTTTCAATCCCGAATTCAATCATGAAATTCTTAAATTCAGGCTTAAAAATTTGCATTAATTATAATGTTTATCGTTACATTTAAATTTTTTTTAAGATATTTTTTTAAACTTTTTTTTTTATATTTTTTTTAAACTTTTTTTTTAAATTTTTTTTTTTAATTTTTTTTTTATTTATTTTTTTTTTAAATAGATATTTGTGAAAAAATTTTTTTTTAAATCTTTTTTTAATAGATATATTTTTTTAAATTTATTTTTAATAGTTTTTTTTTTAAATTTTTTTCTTTAAATTTTTTTATTTTGACCTTTTATTTTAATTGACGGGGGAAATTGAACAAGTATTTTATACTTAATTTTAGAATGGCATTTTTTTTCTGTGTAGTAACTCAAATTTCACTTGTTTTCAGGGATCGTGAGCGTGATCGCTATCCCGCCGAGAGCTCCGGCACCGAGGGCGAGTCGAGTCTGCACAGTGGGCGCAGCGTGGTTTATCTGCACGCCACCACCGTGGGCGACATTCCACAGCCATACAATCTGCGGCGTCGCTCCATGTCCCGCGACGATGTGCGCCGGGGCGGATCGGGATTGGGAAGTGCAGCTGGCTCCGAATTGGGCAAACCGCCATTGCAGCCCATGACGCGCACTGTGTCCCGTTCGGTGTCCATGCTGGCGCCCTGGAAGCCCAAGCACATCAGCGAGGGCTACGAGATCAACTACTCACAGGAGCAGAGCAAGCGCGTAAGTAATTATATATTTCTATATATGGGCATTTCCACAGAAATGTCAACAACTTACATTTCGTAAATTTTCCTTCCAAAAATTTATTTTAGTTATTCATATTCATATTTAAGCAATGTACGCTAGAAGAAATTCAATAGGATGAACATATAGATTCTACATTGGAATCAATTCACTTTTTCTATATTTTTGCCCATTTTCTTAAAAATTGATTTCCAAAATGGACCGTTTGTATTCTATCGGTTACATCTCGATTCCATTTTAACACATAGAAATGTATTGAAAGTTTAATTTGCAACAAGTTTTTCGAGCGGAAACAACATAAATATTTTGTGGAAGTGACTCAAATCAAATTTAAAAAAAAAAACGACATAATATTTTTGAATAAAAAAAAAAGAATTTTTTAGATAAATGAATGCATTACATTTCAAATTAAATTGGATTAAAATATTCGTCCAAGTTTTGCTGAAATTAGTGTTAGAGCTGGTCGCCGAAAAAACGACTTCTATCTGAGTCGCGTGCGAATGTCTTGGTTATTTTAAATTATCTTGAAAACGAACAATTTCCCAAAATCAACCTTAGAATCAATTATAGTGCTTATCAAGACCTATAAGTTTCCCCTTTTGTCACAACAAAATAATGTTTTGGCATATGTTCTATTTCACTTTGAATGCGTACAAATGTCGCTAAAAAAAAAATTTTCAAAAATATTTTTGCTAGTATTTTTTAGAATTTAGAAAACTAATGTTATATCAACTCATAATTTGAAAATATTGAAAATATTCGAAAATATTTGAGTTTTCGTAAAAATTCACTTTTTTAACTTTTACCCTCGATTTTTCACAAAAATGTTGGGATGCAAAAAAATCTTCAAAGAATTTTAAAAGTGTCTGCAAAAAAAAAATTTTCAAAAATATTTTTGCTAGTATTTTTTAGAATTTTTTGAAAACTGCAAGAAAGGCACTTTTTGCGTGAAAATGGGGAAAAATGGATAAAAATGGTAATTTTTAGGATTTTCAAAAAATTCTAAAAAATACTAGCAAAAATATTTTTGAAAATTTTTTTTTGCAGACACTATTAAAATTCTTTGAAGATTTTTTTGCATCCCAACATTTTTTGTGAAAAATCGAGGGTAAAAGTTGAAAAAGTGGATTTTTACGAAAACTCAAATATTTTCGAATATTTTCAATATTTTCAAATTATGAGTTGATATAACATTAGTTTTCTGTAAATACTATTTATTAGGATTTTTTTTTAGTTAGTTGTAATTGACGCTTTTGAGTTAAGTTGCTTTTTGTGCTGGTTGAAATAAGCTGTAAGCCACTGTATATTTTAAATATCTAAAGGTTTTGCAATCTTCCGACTGTTGCACAGTGCATCTTAAACTGTGTTGTGTTTAGTTTGCCACTTTCGTCGTTCAGTTGCTTAGTTTGTCACAAACCTAGGAACTGCAGTTGAAATTTTAGCCAATCCACAAACCACAAACTGAGCTGCATTTAACAATTGAAATTTTTGTATCTTTTAGATATCCACGCTGCCAAGAAAACCGCCACCGCACAATGGAGCCACCAGTGCGAGCACTCTGAGTCGGCTGGGCCGCAAGAATGAGACGCCCACGAGGCGTTACAATGGCTACCATGTTGATGAGCGTCCACCGCCCTCCAGGTCGCTGTTATCCACGTCGAATTTACGCAGCGCCAGGACAAAGTGAGCAGAGGGATATAAAGTTGTGGATAAAGAGGAGAAGATGTAGACGGAGGGCGGAGCCGGTGCTCTGATGTTAATATATATAACTACGCCTAGTTGCTAATCGTAATCAATCCGAATCGAAACATATTTCTAATCAACGCAAATCCGCTTATAAAATACACAATGCACTGCAGTCTGAACTGGGCCTGAATCGCAAATTGGGTCTGGCCAAAAAGTAAAGCGGTACTTAGATATTTAGGGACTCTTAACCTTTGTTGCAATTCTCGTCATATTCTAAATGTGAAGTGTACGTATTTTAATAAAATCACAACTCTTAACTTAACTACTTATTTGAGTTTTACACCCCCTGTATGGTTGTTGTCTCATATACATATCTAGCCGAGTCTTCCACCCTGGGCAAGTCGTCGTTAAGTCGTTCACTCTAAACTTACCTATTTAGCTGAGTCTTACACCTTCGCATGTGTTGAGTTATCGTTAAGTTTATAGCCGTGTTTTACACCCTCTCATGAAGTCTTCGTTAAATAGTTGAGTTTGCGACTCTTATACAGTGCTTGCTTGCTTGCTGAATTCGAAAATACAACTAATTAAATTCAGTTGTCGTATTATTAAGGCAACTTTGACGACACAAGACAAGCATATTTATAAAACCAGCTGCTTACTTATGCTAAACAAATAGTTTTCGCTTGATCTCAATTGAACTGAAACTGTAGCATATTTCGACCTATTTGATGTTTAGTTTGGTTCACAGCCTAACTAAAACTCAACCTACTCCAACAGAGTTTGGCTTATCTTGACACATTCATCGTTCAGTTGCTCAGCTTTGTACAATGCTACCACTTGATCAAAAGTGTGACTTAAACTGTGCAGTGTTTATTTTGACACTTTCTTCGTTCAGTTGCAGTGCGACACAAACCAAGAAACTGTCGTTAAAATTTTAGTCAGTGCGCAAACCAACTTACCGAAAGTGCTAATTTAATTTATTTGGACACATTCGTCGTTTAGTTGCTCAGCTTAGTACAATGCTACCACAACTGTAGGTAAATCAAAAATTGACTTTTAACAGTGTGACCTAAACTGTGCAGTGTTTATTTTGACACTTTCTTCGTTCAGTTGCAGTAAGACACAAACCAAGAAACTGTCGTTAAAATTTTAGTCAGTGCGCAAACCAACTTACCGAATGTGCTAATTTAATTTAGTTTGACACATTCATCGTTCAGTTGCTCAGCTTTGTACAATGCTACCACAACTGTAGGTAAATCAAAAATTGACTTTTAACAGTGTCACCTAAACTGTGCAGTGTTTATTTTGACACTTTTTTCGTTCAGTTGCAGTGAGACACAAACCAAAAAACTGTCGTTAAACTTTTAGTCAGTGCGCAAACCAACTTACCGAATGTGCTAATTCAATTTATTTTGACACATTCGTCGTTCAGTTGCTTAGTTTGACACTGTGCCGCTTAAACTGTAAACTGGCGCTTAAACTTAACAAGTGACTGCACAACTGTGTCTAATTTATGTTTTTCGACACATTTGCCCAATTGCAGGGCCGTTGACAGGAGAGGCGGACGGACGCATTCCCGGCATGCAGATGCAACTGATGCAAAAAAAGAGACCAACAAATAAATGATTTCTTTACGCAACTAATAAATTATTCGCAGTCAACGAATCTGGTTTAAGCCTCGGTTTCGGTCTTGGTCTCGGGTCTCAGCTTTAGTTTTAGCCAACGTTGTTGGTTGGTTGCTGTCAACTTCTGCCCCCCCCCATTTCCGTTAGCTGCTTTCAACACGCTCCAACAAACGTTGCTCTCGACTTCACGCTGCATTTTCAAGGATAATTGCGAGTAATACACAGAGAGAGAGAGAGAGAGAGAGAGAGAGGGAGAGAGAGATGCACAAGTTGCACACTGCTTTAAAGCGCTGAGGAAGTAGCTGCGGCCGTGGTATTTCAAAGTTCAGCAATAAATTTATAACTCGGCTTCGGGCATTTGTTGGTAGCAACCCCACCCCCCCACCCCCTACCTAGACAGTAGCTGAAGTTGGGCAAAAATATGCAAATTAAAAAAAAAATAAACAAAAAAAATAAAATAAAAGCGAAGCATCTTGCAAAATAAACAGGGCAACAACAATCACTAAACAATAATGAATAAAGTGTTAGAATACTTGCTTTGAGCCAAGAAGATTTATATGGCAACAGGAAGAGTCCGTATCCTTGCCCTGCTCCCCTGCTCCATAGTGTAGATAATACCATATACCATGACAGTTAAGTAAATTGGAATTTGTGTTAATTCGTTTCGCATTTAACTTAATCAACACCTGTGCAACGCCTGCGACGCTGCCACGCCCATTGACCTGTGTTGACATAATGTTGCAGTGCATATCCTTACACGCACAATGTCCTTTTTATTGCACCTGGAAGACAATCAGTCATCTGGCAGGTGCAGCAGCAGCAGCAGCAGCAGCAGCTATTAATTAATTTCAACCGTGACAAAATACACACACACACACACACATACACACATATAAACTTTACATGGCACTATGGGGCGAAATCCGAAAAATCTAATATTTATTAATAACTTCTAAAATAAGCTACAATTTTGAATTTATGTTATTTTTTATTTATGTTATGTACACCTTCAGAAATATTGTTGGAAAAATGGGCGTGTCACCACCCCCACCCTTAATTTTTTTATATATTTTTTTGTATCGGTAACAGGTAAGCTCATAATTTTGGTTCCAAATAACAAGCTTTGACCTTGTTTACTATAAGCAATAAAAAGAAAAAGTACTTGCTAGACAAAGAAAGTTGTGTGCTCTTTTAGATGGTTGTGAGTATAAAATAAAATAAATAAAAAAATTGGGCGGGGATTTTGACACGCCCACTTTTCCAAAAAATTTTATTTGGTTTACATAACACTAGTAGTTTTCGAGTTAATAATAAATACCTCAAAAACAGGTCAAATACCTCATACGACAAGCGAGCAAATCAGCATTGAAAAATTGTGAGGTTACGTCCTAAAAAATGAATTTTCGCGAATTATCGCAAATTGTTCAAATTGAGACATATTGCCTTTAAATTACATTGAATGGATCTACGACATACAGTTGGACTTACATTAAGCCTCGTTAAGCATCATTGCTAAATTCCTTTGCAAAGTTGATATTTCTATCCAAGAAATTACCTTTCAAAGCATTATCTTATTTTACAAAACATTAATAGAACACGCACAAATACAGAATATTAGTAAAACCAACACATAGTAAAAACTCGTATAATTGGTATCTATTTTAAATTTTATAAAAAAAATGATTAGCCTTTGAGGAGTATCAATTTGAAAATAGGCTGCAAAAATGTTGCAATGTTACAGATTAAAGTTTTCTTAAGATGTTAACTCAAAAACTATAGTAATATTAATACTTTGATAAAATGACTAAATATTCGATTTTTCGGATTTCGCCCCATAGTGCATGGGTGCAGCAAATGTATCTACAGCTTAAAACGGGTCAAAAGGGGGGCGTGATAAGGGGCGGGGTGTAGTATACAATTATCCTAAGTAATAGCTTACAGTTGACGGCATATGATTGCAACTCAATCAAGTGGATCAAGTGAGCAGTGAGTGCAAGAAAAGTGATTAACGCGATCGATGATGCATTCGCAATGCATTCAAATGCACTCAAACTAATCGAATTGAATGTGAATGTTAATGTGAATGTGAATGCGACGCCGCTTGAATCAGACTCAGAATCAGAATCAGAATCAGACTCAGAATCAGACTCAGGCATGCACTCAACGGGGAGACATATTGTAAATATTTTATTTATGAAACGTTAGTTCAAGTACAGTGCACATCCAACATAAAGAACGCCAACAAAATTATTGTAATTAAGGTATATACAAAATAAGAGTTCTTAATACGTATTTGATTTTCCAATTCAACTTTGTCATATAAAAATTACAATAACTTACAATTTTACATTGTAGGTAAACTGTTTATAAATAAATAAATAAATAATTAAATTAATCAATAAATAAATAAATAAATAAATAAATAAATAAATAAATAAATAAATAAATAAATAAATAAATAAATAAATAAATAAATAAATAAATAAATAAATAAATAAATAAATAAATAAATAAATAAATAAATAAATAAATAAATAAATACAAAATTACAATTAAAATGTTAATTTGTTTGAAATATATTTATTTTTAAATTTAATTTAATAGTACTTATGATATAATTTTTAAACTATTTTATTTTGTTTTATACAACAAATCAGTAATTCAAAGTTTTCTTAAAATTTGAAATAAATGAGAAAATTATATAAAATTAAATTTATAAAAGAGATAAAAATTCTTTTATTTTTCATTAAATTTTTAAGTTAAAAAAATTATATAACTTTAAATACATTTTTGGCAGCCGAAAATATGACAAAAAAAATGAATCTTATAAAAATCAACAAAAAATAAATAAATTTTTGAAATTGCTACAAAATTTTTTTATTTTGCATTGAATTTGTAAGTTAAATAAATATACAAAACTTTAAATAAATTTTTGGCAGCCGAAAATATGTTAAAAAAATTTAGTTCTATAAAAATTATTAGAGATTTATGAAACAAATCTGAAAAAACACTTTAATATATTAATATATTAATAGTATATAAAGAATTTTAAGCTTGAGTTTATAATTGTCACTTTAACGAGTAATCACTGTATACTAAAATTGTTGCAATCTCAGGTATCTCAGAGATGCATGCATAAAAGGGACAATTAACATTACTCAACGATGTTCTTGTCAATGAAATGTTTCGATTATATTACTGACTCCTTCCCTCCCTCTCTTTCTCTCTCCCTCTCTTTCTCTCTGTGTATCTGTCTATCGCTCTCTTGCTAAAATCATGTGCGTAGGAGTATCTATGTTTGCAGATCGATTTCTATCAGTGAGTTTTGCAATGCATGCCACGTAATTGAAACTCTTGATTTTTCCAATTAATTAAATGGCTTTGTCATGCGCTCAAACTGAAGTCAAGAGTGGGAGGAGAGCAGCTGCAAGAGTAGAGGGAGAGGGGGAGGGGAGATACAGTAAGAGGGGGTAGCTTAATGAGGCACTCATGCTTCGATTTGGCAATGAGTGGCGATTTTAATTAGCTGGATTCTGTTGAATATAAATATATATATTTCACCTTTACACACATTCAACACACACACATATACACACACACACACACAGACACACATTAAGGATTAAGCTGCGCGTCATTATTGAATGACTTTTATTGCACAAATTTTAAATTAAGCCATTTAAATGTAATAAGAATAATCATAATAAAGGCATGGTAATTGGTATATGGATTTATATATGGCCTAAAGCGACATATCCGTTAGACCGTTAATAATCAATATGCACAAATATATACATATATATATGCGGAAATATGCAAATTGTTTATTAACAAATATTAAAGTATTTGTCTTGCATTATGATTTATTGTTGGCTGTCGAAATGCATTACAAAATATATATAGTTGCACAAAACTTCGCTCGAATAATAATAAATTTATTCAGAGGTAGCAAATTTATAACTCTTTATATTTCAATTTATGGCTTTAAATTTGTTCAGCACATAATGCTGACAATTATGGATTAAATGTGTCAATAACTGACGCATTGACAAATTGCCAAAGAGAGACGGATAAATTGTGCCAGGTATCAAATGGCCAGTGTTGCCAACTCTTCGGGACATGAAATAGCCAAAATAGCCTTTGAAAAAGCTTAAAAAAGCTAAAAAAAATTTGATAGCTAAAAAAAAAACGCTAGAGTAAAAAAACGATATTTTTATTGATTTAATCCAGTGTTTTTGGAATATTTTGATGCAAAAAAATTCTTCAAACAATTCTAGGAGTGAATGCAAAAAAAAAATTTTTAAATCTCTTCGCATATATTTTTAATGAATTTTTAAAATTTGCTAAAAATTACTATATTAATGCCCTTTTCCTCCTTCTCATACAAAAAGTGACCTTTTAGCAATTTTCAAAAAATCATAAAAAATACTAGCGAAGTTATTTTTCAAAATTTTTCCAACACTCTTAGAATTGTTTTAAGAATTTATTTGGATAAAAAGATTTTTTTTTGGAACCGAGGAAATAAGTTAAATAATACACTTTTACAAAAAAAAATTTAAAAATTTTCCATGGGTACTCAATGGGTTAAAGAAATTTTTGCATCATTCAAACGGAATTTAAATGAATAGATGATTCAATTAAGAAATCTGGATCCAAGCTCGATTCAATTGATTTCATAGTTAAAAACGATAAAAATTAATGCTCTTTTGGCATTTTTTGCAATTTAAGTGGAAAAAATATTACATAGAATTTAAGTGTGGCATCGTAAAGCATAAAAATAAATGAAGTTACCAGAAGTTTTCAAAAAGCTAAAATTATTTTTTAAGTAGCTAAAATTCCCGCTACCCGCTGTTTTACAATTTATGCCGCATTTGCCAGTTGCAACCCACTAAATCTGTCGGGAAAATAGCTAAATTGGCAACACTGCGAATGGCAGAGACTCTCTCTCTCACTCTCTCACTCTCTCTCTCTCACTCTCACTCCATCTCTGTTTATGGTAATTAAAAGGTGCTAGACATTTTAGCCAGGATTAATGCATTCGACACTGGCAAACAAATTGGCAGCACAGCAGGCTCTAAGAAAATACTCGCAGGATTAAGTACACAGGACACTGACATTCCACCGCATTACCGAGCGATGCATGCCTGGGGATTGTGGTTAACTCCAAAGGATACACACATATATACACACATACATATATACATATATACACACATACTTGCATTTAATAATCATTTCGAAATTGGTTTCGTGCACATTTCAGTGTAAATATTTAGTTTTGCATTTGCATAAATTGCTTTTCAACTTGTCCAGTCGTTGTTAAATTGTGTAAATAATTAATTTTGCGAAATTTAGTTAAGGAAATTGCAACAAAAGAAAAATAAGCACATTGTAATAATAGCTGATATGTTAAATTGTAATAGATATTAAATATTTGATTTTAATCTCAACAAAAAGCAATCAAAATAATTGATTTCTTAATCCCTGCAATTTATTTATTGATAATTATATAAGTAACTTGATGAGCAATTAAAATAAATGACTTCTTAATCCCGACAAAGTATTTATAATTATATATACTTTTTGTTCATTTGTCAGCTGTAAGTTTAAAGTTATTTTATATATATGTTTGTCAACTAAATTAAAAATGTAATATTTTGACTTTAAATAAGAAAATAATATCTTTTTAGATATATTTGGAAAGGTCGTTTAAATTCCAATTGAATGACACAAACCTTTCCTTAACCCATTAAGTACCCTACGAAAATTTCAAACTTATGTAAAAGTCACTTTTCCAAACTTTTTTCCTCGATTTTTTACAAAAAATATTTTGATGCAAAAAAGTTCTTGGAACAATTCTAAGAGTAACTGCAAAAGAAAATGTTCAAAAATATTTTTGCTAGTATGCTAAAAATGACAATTTTAACCCATTTTTCCTTATTTTCATGCAAAAAGTGCCTTTTTTGCAGTTTTCAAAAAATTATAAAAATACTAGCAAAAATATTTTCTTTTGCAGTTACTCTTAGAATTGTTCCAAGAATTTTTTTGCATCAAAATATTTTTTGTGAAAAATCGAGGAAAAAAGTTGAAAAAGTAGACTTTTGCAAAAATTCAAAATATTCCATGGGTACTCAATGGGTTAAGGAAATTTTTGCATAATTCGAACGAAAATTTAATGACCTTTCCAAATATAGATAATAAGCTATTATTATTTTATTTAAAGTAAAAATATTACATTTTTAAGGGAGTGCAATGAATTAGATGACAAACTGTATATGTTTTGGCTTTAATATATCTGCTTGCAAATTAAACTTAATTTTCTGCAATTTATTTTGATAGATATTTTCTAAGTGTATCCGGTATTAATTGTTGTTGACTGTTATTTGCAATTTAATGAATTACTAACTAGATATTATGAACTAACAACGGATTTATGGCCAATTTACATACCATATCCATATGTACGGGCTTAAACACTCGAGCCAAGCGTTTGGGCCATTTATCAATTAACTAACGCGAGAATCACAACTCGAGTCTTGTGTTTTTTTTTTGTTTTTTTTGGGAGATTGAGGAGTGTGAGGGAGTAAGCAATTAATTTTCGCTTTGGGTTAAGATGCGCGAACAAAACGCAAAGTTGATTAACGGCTGCCCCTTCCACTTTCCCACTTTCCCACTCCCAGACAGACATGCTCCTGCATTGGCAGACATGCTCCTGCTGCTTCTGATCCTGTTCTTGTTCTCGTTCCTTTGCCTGCTGCTGATTCATAGGCAAATCTCGCGCACCGAACACAGCCTCCTATTTAATGGCTAAGCGATAAAAATGGCCAAATACAAAACATGCTTATGTAATGGAGCTAACAGTTCTACGCTTATCCTTCCCTCGTTGTCCTGCTTTCGCCTTGGCCAAGACGCGGCTGGCTAATTAATCATCGACGTTTATCCGACTTGATGCAGAACTAAACAAATCGTTTCAAATTATTAAAATCATTTATAATGCGCCTAGCCACGCAAGCTGAAAGGAGCAAAGCGGGGGATTAGGTGGGGAAGAGAGAGGGAGATAGAGCGAGGGAGAGGGAGAGGGACGCATGTGAGCGCTCCTCTGATGAAGAATGAAGGATGTGCTGCGTGCGCTTGGCGCCGTCAAAAGCGTTAGCGCAACTTGCCACCACGTCCAAGTCCAAATCCAAATCCGAATCCCAATCCGAGTCTGAGTCTGAATCCAAGTCGGAGTCTGAGTTTCAAGTCCACTCTGACGACTGCTACACAGAGAAAAAAAAGATACGGAATAAAATCAAATCACAAACGGTGTCAAAAGTTCGATAGACTCCGAATTTTCTTAGAATGAGTACGAAATATTTTTTAAAATAAAATATGGTTTTCAAAAAATTATAAAAAATACTAGCGAAGAGATTTTTGAACATTTTTTTTTTCAGTCACTCTTAGAATTGTATGAAGAATTTTTTTCCGTCAAAATATTTTTTGTAAAAAATCGAGGAAAAAAGTCAAAACAGTAGACTTTTACAAAAATTCAAAATTTTCAATGGGTACTTAATGGGTTAAGAAAAGTTTTGTATCATTCAAACGGAATTTTAATGACCTTTCCATTGATGTCAAACTTAACATAAAGTAAGTTCAAATTACGCGAAGATTTAGCTTTACTTTTGTCAAAATACTTTATCCGACGGCTGTATTAAAATAATAACTAATCATAAACTCTAATTTTTGTTAAATTTTTAAAAGTTTTATTATTCGATTGGCCTATTTTAATTTTCAGTTTAATAATTTTTTTCTTGCTATTTTCAGTACTCCGCATATTTTGTTTATTTGACAATATATTTTAATTAATCATAAATTCTCATTTTTGTTACATTTGTAAAAGTTATATATTTTGATTTGCATGTTAAATTTTTCAGTTTATTAGTTTTAATAAATATTAAATATAATTAATCTTAATTTAATTTAATTTAATTTAATTTAATTTTTAAATTAATTTAATTTATTTATTTAACATCCTAGTGCTACAAGTTTTAAGGAATTTATAATTATTGCCCTAGTCACAACATATTGCAATAGATTTAATCCTATGATTGGTATAACAATTGTTTTAAAATAACTTGTACTTAATTTTAAAAATTCGATTTTAATTTAATAATTTTAATTTTAATAATTGCAGTTTTCAGTATCCTATTATTGGTATCTTAATCTTAAATTCTAATTTTTGTTACATTTTTTTTGATTTGCATGTTTAAATTTTTACGTTAAATAATTTATTTATTTGTGTTATCTTTAATTCTTCGGCATATTTTGTTAATTTGACAATCAAATCCTGCATATATTACTCAAAAAATATATGCTAAAGTAAGAGAATATTAAATTTGAATTTTAGAATGTGAATTTTTTTTCAGTGCACCGCTGGCAACATAAATCAGTCGCACATATTAACCTCGCCGGCGAACAACAACAGCAACAACAACAGCAACAACAACAACTGGTTCACTATCTGGTCACAGTTTCAACGGCACACTCTTCACAGTGTATTGTTGTTGTTGTTGTTGTTGTTGTTGCTGTGTTGCCGGCGTGACCAATTAAAGACCGCCATCATTTTATTTATGTCTTGTTGCTCTCGCTGCTCCGCCATATTTTCTTCACAATTCGCTACGCCTTCCATTTCCCTGTCTCGCTTGCTCTCCCGCTCTCCCGCTCATTATTCGCACATTCGTGAGCCAGAGAACTAACAACTGAGAGCTGAGAACTGAGCGCTGAGGGGCAGACGGCGAGTTTCTCCCATATTTCAGGCAGTCAGCTTATCTCACAGGCGCTGACAGGCAGCGATGAGGCACACACACACACACACACACACACACACACATACAGGACAAGCAAGGACATCTTGGCTAAAATAAATTATGTGCTCGCCGCGTCCAACAAAACGTAAACAAAATATGTGGGCAACGAGCAAGTGAGAGAATCTCACTGACCAACAGGATGTGCAAAAAAATAAGGAAAGGAAAGGAAAAGGAAAGCTAAAGCATTGACCATGGTCAGTAACTGCCAAATTGCCGGAAAGTTGTAGCAGCTGTGCAAATGAATTTGAATTTGAATTTGGTTAACCTTGAGGCATAGAAATTTGATGGTCGTTTCTTGGGATATTTTTACAATTCCAGACATTTTTATGTATTTATTAATTTTTATTTTTAATTATTATTCAAATTTATTCGTGTAAGAAAATCAATAAATTTTTAAATACTTTTAAACTTTTATATAAGTTTATTCTAATTTCTCACAGTGACAGAAAAATTTAAAAAATGTCATAATCAGGGATTAAAAGTCTAACCGAAACCGTAATCCTTAACCGGTAAAAATCGATTGAAATTTACAACCGTAACTGAAACCGTAGCCGAAAAAAAAATGCAATGAGCGAAACCCTTAAACCGAAACTCTGTAATCCGAAATAACCGTTCAATAACCGTTTCATTTATAAGGGTTAATTTCGGTTTTTCATGCATCCATTTTTCATTTTATATATTAATTTTTGATTTTCATTTTTTATGTTTAATTTTGATTTTTTTTTGTGATATTCATGTTCGAATTTACATAGCATTTTGAATAAGGGCAAATAAAATAAATTTGTAAATTTGTTATTATTAATATAACTATCTTTTTAGGAAAAAATGTGCCAATGTATGTTATTTTTAATTTCCAAAACCAGAATGTATCCCAACTGATTATCTCATCAGCACATTAAAATATTCCTTACTTATTCCATTTACGATTCTTGCCCTCAAAATACCACTAAAGATTTCTAGCTAAATTTCAATTCCATCAACTTAATAAGTATTTTCCCAGCCAACCTTAAGTAGGCCACCTAATAGTTGAAACTGCTAAGCAAGCAACTTTCCCATCAATTTCACAGCAGAGCTTCAACTTAAGGCAAACTTTAATGAAAGTACAAAAATTTGCACTCTAGTCCGGCGGCCAAAAAGTTTGTTTTTAATGGAAATAAGTTTTGCAGAGAAAGTCCAAGTAAATACGGTAAATATATATTGTAAATAGCTATGAAAATGTTTATTTATATTTGTATTTATTGTATTAATTTTTGCTATGTTAATTTTTTTGCGCAGCTGCTGGAAGCGACAGTAAATACAAAAACAAATAAATCGCCGGATGAAATGAAATAAATGCATTTAAAAATTATAATTGCTGTAAGGTCATCAGGGTGGGGGGAGGGGGAGGAAAGGCAGGTTTTTTTATGTTGGCCATAAGAAGCGAAGCAATGAAAAGAAGATGGACAGAAAAATGTGAACAGTTGGCATTGAAAACTAATTTGTGGTGAGCACTGAATATTTGGTTAGCTGTGCCTAGAACTTATTTTTTGTAGGAAGTATCATTCCTAGGCATATCTGTTGAATTTCATTTGAAATTACTAATCAATTCGATTATTTTTGGAAATAATCGAAGTGACTATATAATTCACTGTTGAAAAATTTGTGATTATTTAATGATTACAATTACAAAAAATCAGAAATAATCTAAAATTAATACAATTAGAAATAATCAAATAATCAGAAATAATCAAAAATAATCACAAATAAACTTTCTGATTATTTCGGATTGTTTTTGATTTTTCTGATTATTTTGTGAAAATTTAAAATAATTTGTTTTTTTACTAAATAGTCATAAATAATCAGAAATATTCAAAAATAATCAGAAATAATCCGAAATAATCTGAAAAAAATCAAAAATAATTAAAATATTCAAAAAGATTATTTTTGAATTTTTTATTTTTAATTTTTTCTAATTATTTTTAGAATAATTGTATTAATTTGTAGAATTACAGCCGAACTTCCCTAACTCGAAGTCTCTCTAACTCGAACAAAATCGAGTGGCAATACTAGGCAAATTCCATACAATTCTACTTCCCTAACTCGAAGTCTCCCTAACTCGAACTTTTTTCGTGGATAATGGTGATTCGAGTTAGGGAAGTTCGACTGTAGTTAAAAATAATCAGAAATAATCAAAATTAATCACAAATCACAAAATTTTTCTGATTATTTTGTTTACTTTGATTGCGAAAATTTAAAATAATTTGATTTTTTCTACATAGTCATAAATAATCAGAATTAATCAAAACTAATCAGAAATAATCTGAAAAAAATCAAAAATAATTCAAATATTCAAAAAGATTATTTTAGAATTTTTTTTTTTAATTTTTTTCTGATTATTTTTGAATAATTGTAATAATTTTAGAATATTTTTTTATTTTTTGTAAAATTATTTAATAGTCGTAATTTAATTATTAGTTCGACTTTTAAACAAATATAAACGAATTACTAATGATTATGATTGCTTATCATTATTTAACAGATATTGTTGTAGGGAGTATGAGTCCTAGGTAATGTCATTCTGACCACGACAAAGGCCTGGTTAACTTAAACTGTATGCACGTTTACAGCAATTGCTCTTGCCCATGTGGGAGCAGAGCAGAAAGCAGACTGTCAGTTGGTCAGTCAGTCAGTCAGTCACTCAGTGAGTGAGTGAGTCAGGTGATGGCATATAAATCAGTGGGACATATGGAACAGGACGTTTATAGCCTGGATGTCGTTTCTGCCTCAGCGGGTTTTCCAATCAAATGACTGCAAATGTCTAGCCAAAAAAGATCACAGGCGGCGACAGCTTGGTCAAGATGGCTTAGCAATACGCACATGCACACAATCAAACACACACACACACACACACACACACACACACACACACACTGGATGGTTATACCAAAAAGTGGCAATGGCCAACATATTTGAAAAGTTTCCAAATCACGCCTCAAAGACAGTTCTCAATGCTCTAACTGCAAATATTTTGCAACGAATGTGTGTCACACACAAAGAGAGAGAGAGAGAGAGAGAGAAAGGAACAAAGACGGACGCACAGACAGAGATGGAGATAGAGATAGAGAGACAGACGCTGTTGGAGTTGAAGACAAGCGCAAACATGGCTTAATAACTCATTCATGTGAGTGTGTGTGCGTGCGTGTGTGTGTGTGTGTGACTTTTGCATGGCTGACTGCTTCTTCTCCATTCTCCATTCTCAATGCCTCAATTTCTATGCTGCTGTCTGCCCCCTTGAAGCCGTCAATGGCAGCGACAACTGCGGCCAAAAGTGTCAGCTTCAAGTTGAGCTGTTGACTCGCACTCATTAAATAAAAGATTGCATGTTTTGCAGCCTTTTGTCCAAAAAGCTAATCCCAGCCAACCAACCAACCAGTTAACCAACTGACTTCTCGCACTATTGTTGACTTATGCCAGAACACATACATGTGTATTTAAATCCATGCTTGGATCTCTGAACATATCTGCATCATGTCCAACTTCGTCGACTGTCGACTGAGATGTATGATATGCAAATTGAAGCTACACATAACTTTTCCTATTCAAAATTGAAATCCTTAAGCGAATATTTGTGGCATTGACATTCACCACACACCACACTCACAATTCACTATTCACATTTCACTATTCACTACACACTTCTGCTTGCCAGATTTGAAATCCAGTGTGCACATCGTTTCTTTCCAAACATGTTGAATTAATTTCCGTTTTTTGTAACCTTTTGACTTTTGAGTCTTAAGCTTAAAATCTAGCAAATAAAAATGAAGTATTTAAAAAAAGTACTATTGAGTTAAAATTGCTTAGTATTTTTAGTTTTTATATTTTTGTTGAAAATAAATATAACTTAATATAACTAAATATAACAAAATATATCTAATTACTTAAACTGTTATGTCTTAGATATTGTAACTAACTTCCTTATGCGTTTTTTGATATCTTTGGATATTTTAAATATTTTATTTTTGTATTTAATTATTTTTGTGTAATTTATTTTGTAGCTTATATTTAAATCAGGTATTAAGGCCCTAACCGAAACCACAACCTTTAACCAGTAAAAACCGATTGAAATTTAAACCGTAACTGAAAAAAAAAATTTTCAATTGACCGAAACCTTAAAGCCGAACCTCTGTAGGCCGAAATAACCGTTTAGTAACCGTTTCATACATCCAAAAATAAATTTGTATTTCCAATTTTTATACTACAAATTGAAAAAGAGTTTTATTTTTAATTGTTATTTTAAAAGTTGCAATTTTAAAAGCATGTTTTATTTAAAATTTTTATTATAAAAATTTAAATAACAAGTTTAAAATAATGTAGAACGAAAAATGTTGAGCTGTTTCGACTTTTTCCAACTCAGAAGTCTTGTTTGCGATCTCTAAAATTCGGTTTTTAGTTTTGTATTTTATTTTTGATTTTTAAATTTAATTATTTCTTTTATATAATTAATATAATTATATTTTTACAAAAAATTTTATTTTTTGTGAACTGAAACCATACCGGTATTTCAAAACCGAACCATACAAAAACCGGTTTACAGTTACGAAACCTTAATTCAGATTTTGCGTAACCGATAACCGATATCTGTTTCGGTTTTAATTACTGAATTAAATCATAATTTCAATTTCACTTCAAGTTGCACAAACTTTGCAATAAATTCAGTCTTTATTATGTGACTTTTATGAAGGGTATTTTCGAGTATATTCGTTCATTATTACCATCCATCCACTGTGCAGTGTCCAGAGTTGCTTTTATGTTATTAATATGGAAATATGTGTATGTACACGTATATGTATGTATAGCTGTGTTGCACATGTCAGGCGCCTGCTCTCAGTGCTTCTTCCAACAACCTTTTTGCAATCACAATCCCTTTAATCGCGCAGCTCGTTGCAAGTTGCAAGTTGCAAGCAGCAAGCTGACGAAAATGTGGCACACACAAAATTGTACAACGTTTGTTGCCTTTGCCTCGAACTGCACATGAGACCCGTCTTTATATCCCCCCCCCCATCTTTAAATGTATGTATGTATATCTGTCTATCTGCTTGCCACACTTTCGTTGTTGTTGTTGTTGCTGTTGTTGCTGTTGTGTTTAAACTCTTTGGCGAGTTGCAATCTTGCATAGCTTTAAGTTGTTTGTGTTTGTGTGCATGTAAGCGATGTTTAAGTGTCGGTAAAACTTTATAATGTGTTTGTTACAACAACACGCGACAACAACAACAACAACAAGTACAAAAGATCGTTTTATATGTATGTATGTGAGTGTGTTGTAGGTGTGCTGTAATTTTCAACTCATTTCACTTTGTGGCACATTAAGTGCTGTTGTTGTTGTTGTTTTTGATTTTTGTTAATTATATATATAAGCTGACACAACAACAACAACAACAACACAACAACAACATGTAAATGAACAGCTTTGCCCTTTGCCCAGCAGAGCGAGAGAGAAAGCGTCACAGAGTGAGCAGAAGCAAGTGAAATAATATTTGTTGCCTACTTTCAGGCGTGCCATTAATTTCTCACTGCTTAAAATTTATACAAGCCACAAATTGCCTGCTAGCTGGCCCATAAATATACTCTACTCACACACACACACACACACACACATACACATACATACGTTGTACATATATTCATTGGTCCAACACCTTTGGTGTCAGCCAGCTTCAGTCTTATTATTGTTGGTTGGCTGAATCTTCTCTTGCTTGGCTGAGTCTCCGTTTCAGTTTCAGTCTCAGTTTGCTGCAACCAAAAACTATGCTCGCATTTTGATTTTTGAAATCATGTTGAAATACATAATTTGCCCAGCAATTGTTTGACTTGCCACACACACACACACACTGAGACACACTCCAAAACACACACTTTGTCTGCTTCTAATTTCCATGTGTTGGTTTCATTAATATTCATGGCAACTACGGCCTACACTGCTGTAGAAAAAGCAGCCACAGAATTTGCATAAATTTTGAGTCGCTTCAACATTAGGTTGCAAGCACAATTCTCTTCTGTGGCAAGTGGCAAGCTTGGCAAATTGCTCTTAAATTTAACTCTTATTAAATTTGTATTTGAATTTTCGCGTTTTTTGGGGGCACAACTTTTCAAGTGTCGCCACAAAAACGCAAACAAATTTTCGTTGTTTGCAATGAATTTATAAAATTTATGGTTGCATTTTACAGCAACAATAAAAACAACAACAAGGACAACTGGCAAACGGAAACAATAATCAATTATTGGTTAAAATCAACTCAACAGGATTATTGAGTTATAAATGTTTCATAAAATATTCTGCGGCACCTGTTAGCTGCTCTTCCTCTGCCTGCCCCCGCCTCGCCCTTTGCGGTTGCAACTGATAAATGTGGCAAATAAAATAAGGCATCATCACCAAACAACAAAAACATTGGCAACATTGCGCGTTAAGCTCAAACCCAATGCAAAGGAGGCATGTGGCATGTGGCAGGAGGCATGAGGCAGCCTGGCGCACATTTGATAGCCGTTGCGTTCTCTAATTAAATTTTGTGACATGGCCACAAAGCTGACCATAAATAGCCAAAGCCGTTGGCAAACACATGAAGCATTTATAACTCATTAAAGGCCTGCCACATGCGTTGCAATGTGCAAAGTACAAAACTGCAACGGCAACTGTAACTGCAACGGCAACTGCAACTGCAACAGACGGCAGGTGCAAGGCTTAAAGCTGCCCCTTTGTGCAGCTGTGTTGCCACAATTCGACAGTCCAAATAAGCTAGTTTTTAAATTAGCTCAAAGCTAGTTAAACATACAACAAAGTAGCCAAAAAAAAGGCTTGAATAGACAAAAAAAATTGTAATATATATTTGCTCAACTTTAAACATTTTAATAATAAAAAAATTAATATCTTTTTTATTTTATTATATTTCAGACTTGTAAATAATGCAGTTAAAGATAAAATATATAAATTACAGGCAAAGGTCAAGCTCCCGTATTTAGGATACCCGTTACTTATTTAAATAAATTTAAAATATTTTTTATTGCATGCTTTTAGGCACTTACATTGCTTGAAACTTAAATCAGCCATTACCATTTGCTCTTACATTTAAATATTAAAACTGTGTTGGTTATGTTGATAATTTGTATGAAGGGACTCCACACTTATCAAATCAAAGAAATTTTCCTATTGTTGTTGTTAGAAAATGCAATTACCACCTTTCTATTTGTCCGATCTGGTTGCGTTTAAGTAGGATGTTAGGTAATAACAGTAGTTAAAGTTAATTAGTAAAAATATCTTAACATCTTGAAAAGACCAAGAATAAATATAATATTATAGTGCATCGATTTTTATGGGCCCGAAAAAATGAAAAAATGGTAAACAATTTTCATTATCATATTGTCTAAGATGTTTTCAATTTTAATACAATTTTTATAAAATATGTTGTACATTTTCTGTTAATAAAAAATTCAGGTTCAGGGAAAAAATATATGGTTTTGGGTCAATAAATAGCTTTTATTCTGACTAATTTTTTAAGATACAGACGAGTCGCGAAATCGTCGTTCCAAGAAAGAAAACTATGTTAAAATTACATTTCGTCATTTGGCTCTTAAGGAATTTTGAAGGTCTTTGTCCTAACAAAAGTTTTGACACCAAATTCGGTCCATAAACACCCAAGATATAAATTTACAAAAATAAATAAAAAAGCGGACCAAAAATTCATTTTAGAACTATGTTTTCTTGGTGAAAACATCTTAGAATTCACCATACATTACAAAAATGGGTTACCATTTTTAGTGAAAAAATTGATAAACTCTATTATATATACTTTATAGGGTCGGAGATGGTTCCTTCTCCCTGTTGCATACATTGCAACGAATACAATATTCCCTTTTAATTAATTTTTTAGTAAAGGGTATACAAATGATTAAAAATTTAAGACATAAATGTATAGCCTTTTCTATTTGGGCATAATGATTCAGAATTCAGGGCAGAAATTTATAGCCATTTTTATTTTAAAAACTTATGCTAGAGCTAGCCGAAAAATAGGCTAAGTTGACAGCACTGGTTTTTAGCGCTGGTGAGTGGTTACAATTGCTGCCAGCAGCAGATATCATTTCGCGCATTACGCATACGTCACGTGGTGCACGAGGTGTGCCTGTGTGTGTGTGAGTGTGTGTGTGTGTGTGAGTGTCTGTGTGTGTGTGTGTGTGTATATGTGTGTGTGGTCATTGCAACGACGGCTTTGACTGCCGACAATACGGTCACTGCACACATGAATGGTGCAAAAGAATTAAAAAGTATAAAAACGCAATTAAAATACAACAATAAAAGGAGAGACAGAGTAAAGACAGCAGCAACAACAACAACAGCAACAGCACCAACAACTTCGGCAACGGTAACAAGAGTAACAACAACAACAACAACAACAACAACAATGACAATGGCAAGCTGCCACGCTTCATCGTCATCTCCGTCCGTCTGTCTGTCCGTCCATATCCCTGTCCGTCCATGTTTGCACCCCGGAGGCAAGTTGACGGCTGCTGGCGACGACGCTTCGTTGCAATGTTGCAACATTCGCCCTTTGGCTCGGACTCAACTCAATTTGTTCATTTAACTGCTTTTTATTTTTATTATATTTACATTTGCTTCATGCTCGCCACACGCTCCACAGATAATTACGACTATAATAAGGACACATTGTCCCCTTCAGCCTGACCCTGATAAGCACACACACACGCACACACACACACACGTATATATATTTACTGTATATTTCGCTTCCTTTCGCTTTTCGCCTTTCACTGCAAATTGCACAACAAATTGCTTTTGGTCAATGCTAGCGAAGGCAGCTCGTGCATCTTGTTTGGCCGAGAAACAGAAAACAATTTAAGCCACAACTTTCGCCTTAAAGCGCTTTTAACTGGGCTAGATTGTGGCAGAGGGGGGCAAGTGGAGTGGGAGGGGGACTGCAAAAGTTGAAGGTGCAACAGAAGCCAGCGCATCACGTCAAGTTATTCATACGTGGCAAAGTCGGCGACGTGGCAAGATGGAAAAGTTCTCAAACTCTGCAAGGGAAAAGTAGGAGAGGTAAGACTTGGAGAGGGGGGACTTGGTTGAGGGGGAGTTAGAACAGTTTGACTGCTCGCCTGCCAGCAGAAATGAAATCACATGAAAGCGCATTACATACTTTGTCTGACAATGCAATGCATCAATGTAAAAATGTGGAAGCAGCAGCAGCAACAACAACAAGTGCGTAAATACGAACTTGGCGTACCCTGCCACACACACACACTCAACAACAACAACAACGACAACAACAGCAAAAACAACAACAGCAACAACAACAGCAACTCACATTCTCTGTAAAAACTTTTCAACTTTATATCTTATACCCAGTTATCGTTGAGTAATAGGGTATATTGTATTCGTGCTTAGATTCCAACGAATAAAATATACCCTATTACTCTACGAATACTGAGAGGGAGAACTATTTAACTAATTTTATAGTTTTTAAAAGATTTAATTCTGCAATTTTCAAAATTTCTGATGTATTCAAAAATTTCTGATACTGAAAAAATCTCTTTACGAGGTAAAAGTCTAGTGACGAAATCATTTTATACCCCAACATTTCTGATATCCAATTTTGTGACGAATAATATTAAATTTTAAATATAAATTATTTAAAAAATGTTTGTCACTCTACACTGCGCAAAAAAGTACTATTTATCAGGTATAAAGAATATCGCGCAATGTGCCGAGGGCCAAAAATTATTTTAAAATAATTTATATTATATATAAAACATCGCTAAAAACCGCTAAAATTGCGATTAAAATAATTTATATGTAAAACATAATATTATTCGACTCAAAATTTAATATCAGAAATTTTGGGGTATGAAAATGTTTTTGTCACTACACTTTTACCTCGTAAAGAGGTTTTTTTTATAAGATTTAACTAATTTTCTAGTTAAAAAAAAATGTAATTGATAATTCTACAATATTTAATTTAAATTTACTATTTTAATTTAAATAACATTTTAAATATATAAATTAACCTTTAAAGTGCAAGATCTGCCAAAAATCGTAAACCTATTTAATTCATTGTACCTAACAAATATTTAATAAAATTTAATAACGGGTATTTTATAGTCGGAGACGCGACTTTAGTGTTCCTTCTTGCTTTTGTAGTCATGTTAAATAAACCAAATTTGTTGCATATTCTTCTAGCGTAGCTGCAAAATGCGGCATGCCGTCTGCTGTTTCCATAAATTTTACTACACACACTCTCACATACTCACTCACACACACACACACACCTCTGCATATATACACACACAGTTAAGAGTGCGCTGCCTAGGAAATACGCTTCAATACTGAGACGATTTGCGGTAATATACAAATTGAAATTTGCGCAAACATGACTTGGGTCGTCACCACCTCTCCGCCTTTCCCCTTTCACTTCCCTTTCACTCCTACACACACACACACACACACACACACACACACAAACTCACACATTCACAAGTTCCATGCTTTGTTTTCATTGCCCGACTGATAACTTGGCAAATAAAGTATACGCAATGTTGAACACCTTGTGTTAAGCATCTTTCCGATTTTTTCTTCATTTCCATTTCGCACAATTTATTTGCAAGTGAAGTGAAAAACTTTTGCTTTATCAACTGCAATGAAGAGAAAATGCCAATTTTCACAGCAAAAAACAACTTGGTTGAGTATTCTTATAGATATTAACTTGTGTGTTTGTAATCTATTTTGGATATTTTGCTAAAAAAGAAGGAGTGTGTGTTTAGCAAGATTTCTTGGCTTTGTTAGAAACAAGTTTTTTACGATTTTAGTTTTACATTCTTGCGGATTTCAGCAGCGTTGACAGCCAAGTTGTATTTTTTCTCTAATGAATTTCTGATAAGTGAATCGAATATTTATTAAGAAGTATATTTTCAAATATATAAATATTTTTCCACTCCATAATTTTCATATACCCCAAGGAAATAAGTTATGTGGATGAAGTTATTCATAAAAAATATACTTTTAACACAAAAGATTTGATGCAGATTTTTTAAAATAATCTTATAATTTAATTTCCGTTTGAATGACACAAAAATTTCTTTTAATAAAAAATACTAGCAAAAATATATGTGAAAATTTTTTTTTGCTGTCACTCTTAGAATTGTTTGAAGAATTTTGTTGCATCAAAATATTTTTTGTAAAAAATTGAGAAAAAAAGTAAAAAAACACACTTTTAAAAAAATTATAAATTTTCCATGGGTACTTAATGGGTTAAAGAAAATTTTGGTGTCATTCAAACGGAAATTAAATGATAAGATTATTCTGCATCTGCATCAAATCTTTTGTGTATAAGTATAAGTATATTATTTTTGAATAATTTCATTCACATTTACTTATTTCACTGGGTGTAATGTCAATTAAATTGAATTTAAAACGAATTTAAGATGACAATAAAATATAGCAACGTTGTAAAATTTTAGACAAATAAATCAAATTCAGGGCTAATATGAATAAAGTTGTAAAATTTAATGAATATATATTTATTTTTAGCTGTGTTGACAACCCTACAAAAGCAATTGCCAGCAATCAAAAGCTGTTTGCCATAAAAACAGCATCACATCGAATTGAAAATTCGTTGAACGTTTGGTGAAGTTACTGAAATCGAGAATAAGGTGAATAGACTTCCCTGTCTCCTCTCTCTCTCTCTTTCTTTTACATACTCTTCTTCCCCCTCCGCTCTTTGTTCCTTTGGAAGCGAGTTTATCTAACTCTATATTTGCTCCATTCGCTTCGTTCGCCTTCCACACACGTCACAGGACACAATTAATTTACCATCTTGAAGTTGCTTCCCCTTCCATTGTTGTCGCGTTGTCTGTTGTCGTGTCGTGTTTCTCCCCCTCCCCCACCTCTTGCACCTATTCGTAGTTGCCGTTGTCGCCTCCATTACAACGCCGTGTTATTTGTCTGCTTTGTATTGTCAAAACGCGCTGTCAAAACAAATGCTTAACAATTTTTCAGCGCAACTCACACAGATACACAAATACACATACAGTCTCTCCCTCTCTCTGTTAGTCTGTCTCTGTCGCAGTAACTGAATTTCTAACTCAGTTGTTGTTGCTGACAGTTGACAGTTGTCAAGTTGGCAATCATCATCATCATCATCGTCAACAGTATCGTCATCATCATCGATGGCATAAATAAAAGATGCGCTTGATTATTTCCACCCCATGAGAAAGGGTTGTAACTTCTTCTTTCGCCCTCTCTCACTCTCTCTCTCTCTCTCTGTCTTGCTGGCTATGATAAATGAGAGGCGGCAATGAATTATATTGTTTATACAAATTACTTTATTGGCACAGTGCGTCGCCTTCTTCAGGAAATTATATGAATGATTTATGGCCAATTCAGTGTCTCGTCTTCAGTTGCAGCTGAAGGAATGTGCAACATACATATATAGGGCAAGAGAAGAAGAAGTTGAGAGAGAAGAAAGTTAACCAGTTTCAGGCTTTAGGCCATGCTAGAAATGTACAGCCAACTGCTGGCAATTAGAAATATCATGAGCTTGTCTTAAATATCAGCACACAGTAAAGGAGGAAAGAGAGAGAGAGGGGTGTCGAGGGGTGGGCGGTGGGCGGTGACACGCCTCCAGCGCTTTTCAGCAAGCAACTGTAATCGCCGACGCGACGCCTGCCACATGCCACATGCCACATTTGGCTCTCTGGGGAATGTGTCTAGTATGGCACATATTTATGAACTTATTTGCTTTAAAATAAATATTGCAGCAACAGACTGTAGATGAAAGGGGCGTGGCAAGGGGGGAGGTGGGGGGGGGCAGTCTTAAGGGATTTGGTGTTAAAAAGGGTTTACTGCTAAATTGAAATAAAGCGTAAAGTATGCCATGCCACGACATGGCGTCTGTCCGTCTGTCTTTCTGCCTCTGCCACACAGTCCACAGTGCACAGTGGTCGCGCTTGTATGAAATTATGCTATGTTGTTATGAAATTAATACCAAAAATCTAGAAACAAATTAAAAATATATATAAAACAAAAATATATATAGGAACGATGGGTAAAAAATCAAGTTTTAGTATGAAAAGCTTTTTTGTTTCTTATGTTATCTTAACCAAACTCACAGATTGTGTGTTTGCTGCAGTTTTATACTTCCTTTCCAAATTTGGTTCAAATCAGATAACCATATCATATATCTGCCATAGCTATGATGGCTTTTTACTTTTACTGCAGATACTTTTACTGAATACATATGTATATTGCTTTTAATTTTGTTTCCATAATTCTATAAAAATATAAAAATTAATTAAACAGTAAATAAATCAAATTAGCGCTTTAGTCAAATCAGTAGAACACAGCGTTTTGCAGATATTTGCAGCTGAATTTTACAACAAATAATCTGTATATATTGAGGAATATTTAAAAACTAATTTGATTGTTAGCTTTGATTAACTTCACAGCTGAAACTCTAAGTAAAATTTAAGGTTGAACACGAATTACATTAATAAAATAAAATAAGCACAACATGATAAGAACTCGTAAACTATAATAATAGGCAGTGATGCCAAATTGGCTTTTTTTCGGATAGATTTGTCTGGTTTTTAACTGTTTCAGCCGGGAAAATCTCAAACAGCTTCTATCCGAAAATCTGGCTTTTTTTTTAGATTTAATTAAATTGAATACTAAAAGGGTTTTATACTGCCAATTTTAAAACTTTTTGAAAATGGAAATAATATAAAAGCGAAAACACTTTCCCAGTACACCAAAATTCACCTCTTAAAATGAGAGAATGTTAAAAATACGTCAAAATTCTGTTCCGAAGCAAACAAATGTCGAGACTTTGCAGGCAGTAACCCTTGTTCAGAAGTGGTCACTTTCACTCTGTCTCTTTTATCGTTGCCTTGGTCAAACGTTGAAGTAGAGAGGGTTTTTAGCCAAGTTGGTTTGGTAAGAACTAAATTGAGGAACCGTCTTGAAATAGAGACGATAAATGATATTTTAACAAATAGGTAAATTTATATATTATACAATTATATGCACATGTACATTTTATCTTCTGCAGATTCGGATTGCGTCGACACAAATCGTGTTGCCATTCGTACATCTTGCCTGACAAATAGCTTAAGTTTATGGGCACAATGAAAACAACGAAAATGAAGACGAAAAAATCATTGAAGAGGCCCCAAAACTATTAAATTAAATAGAAAAAGTAATTAAAAAAAAATTGGCCTGATTTTCTGTTCTTTTTTTTAGTTTTTCAGCTTTTTTCCTTTTTTTTTTGGTCGTTTTGTCTTTTTTTTCCAGCAATTTTTTGGCATCACTGATAATAAGTACCTACTAAATACCTTTATTTATAATATTTACACTTTTTTTCCAAAGCAAAAATAAAAGAATACACTTAAATAGATAGAATTATTATTTATTATAGCTAAAATAGTGACTTTGATTTTTTTTATTTTTGTTCTATGGTTCCGACCACTGTGCGCAGTCGCTGCCGCTGCCTCTGCCGCTGCCTCTGCCGCTGCCTCTGCCTCTGCCACGTAGACAGTTGTCGATGTGTCGCTGCTTGTGCATTTTCTAAGCGGCTTACTGTTTATGAGCCGCTTTTCAACACCAGCTAGCAAGTGGCAGGAGGCAGGAGGCATGAGGCATGAGGCATAAGGCATGTGGCAACTTGAGCGAGCGTTTGTATTTGCGGCAAGCGCTGCTTTCAAACAATTGTAGCCGTAGTTGAATCGTTGTAGAAGTGTTGCAAATGTCTGAAATGTGTCGCCATTTGCAATTGTTGCTAGTTGCAAGTTGCAAGTTGCAGTTCGACTTTGTGCAACTTGAAACTGCAGCGAAAACATTTGGGCAACAACTTTGCTGCAATGTGGCAGGCGGCACCTACAAAATGCTCCCTTTTGTGGAAAACAAACAAGCAACAATCGTAACAGCAACAACAACAACATTGAGAAGTAAGCAAGTTAACGGAAGAAGAAGAAGAAGAAGACGCACACACGTTTCATGCATTTTCACTTTGTAAAACATTTCTGATATGTACGTGTTGCAAACGAAGGGGAACTTGGGGGGGAGGGGAGTTGCAAGGAGGGGTGGGGGGGAAGGCAACCAAAACTTGTGTTGCAGAATTCTATTTAAAGTTTGATTAGCCGCGTGCCAAAAGCACACACACACACACACAGACACACACTCCTACACACACACGCAAATAATTAAGCAGAGCGAACTTCTTGTGCGAAAACTTGACATGCACACCTGGCGTATGCGCAATATTCAGACTCAAAACTGCCTTATTAATTACGCTAAATAATAGAAGAGACACGTGACGGCAGTTGACTATCGACGTTGGCAATGTCAGTAATTAAATATTTTATTTAAATTGATTAAAGCCTTATGAGTTTTTTTTATTTCATTATTCAAAATTGAAAAAGTGGATCTTAAAGTGTTGTTTTCTACTATTAGCATCCATACCTGTCAAATAATGATTAGTAATCATAATCATTACCAATTAGATTATTTTTGTTTAAAAGTAGAACTAATGATTAAATTACGATTATTTTTGGTTTTGTCCAATTGTTAAATGATTAAGATTACAAAAAAAACAGAAATAGTCTTAAATTATTACAATTGACTTTTTATTAAAAATCAAATCATTTTAAATTTTTAAAATAAGCAGAAAAAATCAAAAATAATCCAAAAACTCAAAAAAGATTTTTTTTGATAATTTCTGATTATTTTTCTGATTAATCAGAAAAAATCCAAAATAATCCGAAAACTTAAAGAGATTATTTTTGAATATTTTTTCTGATTATTTTTGTATATAATTGTGTAATATTGTTTTAGTATATAATCAGAAATAATCAAAAATAATCTCTTTGAGATTTCGAACTATTTTTGAATATTCCTGATTATTTTTGCTACTTTGATTGTGAAAATTTAAAATAATTTGATTTATAATAAATATTTATAAATAATTAGAAATAATCAGAAATAATGAAAAACTATCAGAAATAGTCAGAAAAAAATCAAAAATAATCCGAATGCTCAAAAAGATTATTTTAGATTATTTCTGATTTTTTGTAATCGTAATCATCAAATAATCACAAATTTTCCAACAGTGAATTATACAGTCACTACGATTATTTCCAAAAATAATCCAATTGATAAGTTGATTTAAAATCGAAACTAAAGACCTAAAATTAGAAACAAAGCACAAATTGGGTTGACAACCTGTTGACCAAGTTACAGACCTTAGCTTGCACTTGACTGGCCTGTTTATAATTTGTCTAATAATTTCGCTAGCTTCAAGAGCAGCACACACACGCACACACATATAAATATGTACACATGTATACACATATACCTATTTAAGCACATGCCAAAAGTCAGTTCGACTGGCATTTGGATGGCAGATGCCCAGCTGTGTTTAAGCCAACCAATGTCTGGCCAAGCAACCCGCGGCGCAGCTGAGTGGACTTCTCCAGCGGGAGCCACAGATGGCAAGATGAAAAAGAAGGCAAAGGGCAGAGGGAAGAAGAGAGAGGGAAAGCGAGAGAGAGAGTTGTAGCAAACGGCGCTTCAACCAAGATGTAAGCCACAAAAATACTTGACAATTTGTTTGCAATACATTTTACGCTTCAACCAACAGTCGTTCCCCTCTCTTTCTTCTCTCCCTGTCCCTCTCTCTCTCTCTCTTGTTCTAGGCGACACACACGCTTCGACAATGTACATTTATATTATATATATGTATGTATATGCACTGATAAAAAAACGTATCTAAAATCAAGATTTTGGTCTCAGAACTCAGAACTTTGGTCTAAAAAATGCGTCGAGAACGTGAAAATCTTGAAGTAAGAAAACACATCTTGATTCTAAGAACATTTCCACTAAGAACAAGTTCTTATTTTTAAGATCATAAATTCTTATATTTTCAAGACCACAAATCTTAGAAGAAGAATAAAACAAATTATTTTTTTAAGATTATATGTTCTTATTTATAAATCAAAAAGTTTTAAATACTTAAGACAAAAAATCTCAGAAAAAGATTAAGCTTCTTAATATGTTAACATGCCATCTTTGGGACTCCAGAACCAGTTGTGAATTCTAAGTCTCAAAAAGTGTTGTTAAGAGAAAAAGATCTAAGATCTGAGATTTTTATTCTTACAATAGGAACTTATGCTTTTCAAGGCTAATACTCTTAGTTTTAGTAATTTGGTCTTAAAATAGTCTTAAATTTAAAACAAAATATTTAGATTTGAGAATTTTATTCTTATATTAATGACGATTTTCAAGATAAATATTTTACGTTTTAGTAATTTGGTCTTAAAATATTATTTTTTCAAGAACAATATATTTAAGATAAATGTTCTAGATTTGAGAAAGTGTTATTTTTTTTCAGTGTGATTATGTTTGTGTTGTGGCACATGTATTTGTGTCTCGTATTTGCCATTTCTTGCAGCATCAGCATTTTGACTGTGTTTTGTGTTCTTTTACGCTGTTTGTGCTGCTTCTCTTCTCCTTTTTTTCCTCCTCCTTCTCCTCTTTGTGCTGCTTTCTGGCCCCGTTTACGCTCGTCTCGGCTGTAAGATAAAAGAGCAAGCAATAAGTTCATAAAACAATTGGCTCCATTTGCTCTGATTTTCATTGCCTGCCATTTGTGTGACCTGCGCGTTGACCCCGCTGCCCCCCTCCCCCTGCCCCTCTAGACAGACATGTGTAGTTATAGTTATTGTTGTTGTGATTGGGACTCTGCACTTGGCCCTTAATTGGTTTGTTTATATTGGCGCCCCTCGGCCAGGCTGCAATCAATTGCACACAATGATGGCAATTACATCACACTCACACACACACACACAGCAACACATACCTACACACATACACCTACACCCCCACTCACACATTCTTAAACATAGACTATATGCAGTTAATAATTTTTGCCATTTATGTTTGATAATTGCTTCGTATTTGTAGGCAATTTACTATTTACTAATGATAACGAAACTGCAGCAGCAACAACAACAACAACAACAACAACAACATCAACAACAACAACAACAGACTTTTACTAGGGATGGCACAATTAATCATATGATACACAACAATCGATTATTTATGATCCATTGGCGATTTAATTGTATCGTAAAATGTGTTGCGATTAATTGAAACACTAATCGATTATTCGATCAAATAATCAGCCTCGTTGGCAAAATTTTTTCAGGGAAACACACATGGCGATTTTATTCCAAAAATATAGTAGCAAAAATATATTTGAAAATTTTTTTTTGCAGTCACTCTTAGAATTGTTTAACAAAATTTTCTGCATCAAAATATTGTTTGTGAAAAATCGAGAAAAGAAAGTTGAAAAAGTAGACTTCTACATAAATTTCGAAATTTCGAAGGGTACTTAATGGGTTAAAGAAAGTTTTGTGTCATTCAAACGGAATTTAAAATACCTTTCCATTGATGAAAATATGGTAACGATAACGGCTAACATAAGCCAAAAATGCCAAAATTTGACCTGCATACTTTAAGGCTGTGAGCCACTGTATTTATATATTTTGGGCATTTTATTATTGTTTTTAATTTTGTTTGCTATACAATGGCATTGCATTACATAATATTTTAAAAAACTATAACAAAAATCAATCATTTGAATAATCGATTATTTTTATTTTTCGTCGATTAATTGCAATTAATAATCGCGTAGCTTAAATTAATCATATGATTCTATAATCGATTAATACATTTTTTTTGCCATCCCCAACTGTTACCAATAGATGACAGAGAAACAGAAAGAGTGATTGAGAGAGAGAGAGAGCGAGAGAGAGGGACAGAGAGAGAGAGAGAGAGTTATAGAGCTGCCTTTTGGCTTTCTGGCTTCAGCCTCATTGCATATTCAGTTAGTTGTGAGGAGGCAATTGCAACTTGCCACTTGCAACTTGCCACTTTGCCACTTTGCCACTTGACTTGTGACGATGATGCAATTGCCGATTGCGTTTTGCCCGTTTTGCCAAGTGTAAGTGTGAGAAATGCATGTCGAGTGGTTTTTGTTATCCAGGTGAAAGAATCCTCGTGTGTGTGTGTGTGTGTGTGTGCAACAAACATGTATGTTGCATGCCACATGTTGCCTTTAAATATGTGGTAAATTAGCTGGCATTCTGCCAGTAAGCCAACTTTTCGGGCTGCACACGCATTAGGCGAATTTTCAGTCACCTACTGATACACAGAAAGAAAATAAACAATATACCTTTTACTTAGTTTTTAAATAAGGGGTATAAAAATCCGGAAGGTCGGCCTAAAATCAATCCCAATGTGCATTAGAAGCTCGGTAATTCTGAAATAATTTGATACAAGAACAACTTTTCAAGTAAGATATTTGCGGAGAAGTAGCAAATATTTTACTTATAGGGACTCTATACGAATTTTTGATTCTAAGTATATACGAATGTCGAAAAATATTACTCAAAATACGAAAATTCGGAAATAAATTAAGAATCCAAAATTAGGAATCCGAAATTAGGAATCGAAAATTGGGAAATTAAAATTACGAATCCGAATACATATTAGGAATCCAAAATTAGGAAGCCAAAAATGGGGAAAACAAAAATTAAGAAAACAAAATTTTTAATAAAATATTTTTGATTTCGAATTTTTCCTATTAGCAAAAAGACAACATTTATCGAACCATTTATTTCAAAATCAGGACTTCGATGTGATAATTATTCGAAACACTTATTTCAAAATCTTCATGTTTATATTGTGTGGCACCTTATATAAAAAATCAAAAATGTTTTCATCTTGTACACTCAGGGAAAGAAGTATATGTGGGTGAAGTTATTCAAAAAAAATATACTTTTAACACAAAAGATTTGATGCAGATTTCTTAAAATAATCTTATCATTTAGTTTTCTTTTGAATGACACAAAAATTTTCTTAACCCATTAAGTACCCGTGGAAAATTTAGAACTTTTGTAAAAGTGTTTTTTTTTCACTTTTTTCCTAGATTTTTTACAAAAAATATTTTGATGCAAAAAAATTCTTCAAACAATTTAAGGAGTGACTGCAAAAAAAAATTTTCAAAAATATTTTTTCTAGTATTTTTTATAATTTTTTGAAAATTCTAAATATGACTATTTTAACCCATTTTTCCTACTTTTTCCTCCTTTTCATACAAAATGTGCCATTTTAGCATTTTTCAAAAAATTATAAAAAATACTAGAAAAAGTATTTTTGAAAATTTTTTTTTGCAGTCACTCTTAGAATTGTTTGAAGAATTTTTTTGCATCAAAATATTTTTTGTAAAAAATCAAGGAAAAAAGTGAAAAAAAAAACACTTTTACAAAAGTTCTAAATTTTCCACGAGTACTTATTAAGTGGGCTAAGAAAATTTTGGTGTCATTCAAAATTTTTTCTTCCCAATTTTGTATTCCTAAAATTTGATTCTTGTTTTTTTTTCTTCGTTTTTTAAATTTTTTAAAAAAATTTCGGCATTCGTATGAGGTACCGAATTTTTTCAGTGGAATCAAATGTTATAGATTTTTTTTTTTGGCAATTTAAAAATGTTGTGCTTATATTGTGTTTATTTAACAATAATATTCTGTATACTTAACTAAAAAATACATGCTGAAATCAAGAATTTTTAACTTGCATTTCAGAATAAAATTGTTTTTTTTTCTGTGTACTTGCCCCGCCCCCTTTAGGTGTCGCTCATTTTCGCCGCCACTGGCAACACTTTCAATACCACAAGGCAATCAGTGCAAATGGATTCCTGTTGCGTCTGTTGGTGTCTCTAAGTGTGTGTGTGTGTGTGTGTTGCACCTGTGCAATTATTAATTGCCAGCTCAACTGAGTTGTCTATGTGTGCGTGAGTGTGTGTGTGTGTGTGTGTGTGTGTGTGTGTGTGTACCGTTAGAATAAGCTGTTAATTTATGCTGTCAGACAATTTCAAGTATCGATTGCCTGGCAAACACTCAGACAGTCAGTCAATCAGTCAATCAATCAATCAGTCGAGCGAGTGAATGAAATGAATGAATGCATAAATGGGTCTATGAGTGTATGAGTGTATGGGTATGAGTATGAGTGTACCAATGAGTCATTGTCCAGCACGCAGCTTCAGCCTCCAAATGATTTGTCCACTCTTGTATTAACTAAACGAGCTGTTTATGTAAATGCGATTATCAAATTAAAAGCCATAAAAAAGCGAAGCCCTCAAAGACATATAGAGTGAGAGAGAAGGAGACAGAGTGAGTGAGTGAGAGTGAGACAGCAGACAGTTTTTATGATGACGACAAGCCGCAGATTTCAGATGACTTCATTGCCAAAGTCACAGGAGCAGGAGAAGGAGCAGCTCATAAAAATACTTTGACTGCAATTGACAGTATGTCCTGGAGGTTGATGGCCGGGCATAAATCATTTCTAATTGCGCTACCTAGCAGAAGGACCTAGAGCAGAAGGAGGCAACTGTGCACATTGGGCGTAATTGCCGTTTTTAAGGCATAAAGACCAGCATGATTTGAAATCTAGTTAAATTTTATTTCGCTATTCTGTTAACTAATTTCCATTCTACTTAAAAATAATTTAAAAAAAATTGTATCGACAATTCCTGCTCTTTGGCAGCCTTTAAAAGTTCGTTTTTTTCAGGGACAGTTATGAGAAACTGGATAAACTTTATTTTAAGTTTGTATTTAAAAATTATAGAATAAAAGTTATTTAAAAAAAGTTATTTTTTTAATTTTTATAATAAAAATTTAAAATAAAAGTTATTTTTCAATTTTGAAAATAAAAACTATTTTTTATTTATAAAAATTTTAAATAAAAATTTTTTTTCAATTTTTTTTATACAAATTAAAAATAAGAATTATTCTTACATTTTTATTATAAAAGTTGAAAAATAAAAATTGAATGCAAATGTCTTTTGAACCGGAAGGTGTATTTTGTTCACAATACGCCTTTCAATTTTAAAAAACATTTACAGTCAATTTTTATTTTTTAACTTTTATAAAACAAATTTAATTATATTTTCTATTTTCAACTTTTATAATAAATATTGAAAAATAATTTCTATTTTCAATTGCTAAAATAAAAATTCTATTTTTTAAATAAAATTTGAAATTTAATTATATATTTATATTTTTTTTATTTAGATCGAAAAATTGGAGTTTTCATTTAATTTTTTTATAAGTATCAATAAATAACTTTTATTTAATAATTTATATTTTTAAAATTATAATCGTTACGGTCCCTGGTTTTTTTTTGTGCCGGACCGTGCTTCTAAAATTTAATTATATCATATTTATATTAAAATTCCATTAACTACGTGCACACAAAATTTCCAGTCTCTAGCTCTCCACATTATGCCGCAAAAACCAAAATATCGCCCATAGTGCAGTGGAAATAAAAACCATACAAAACATAAGGATTAAGATCTAGAATCTTTTGATTCGAGAGTTCACTAATTGAGCGGGCAGCTTTAATTTGATGTCTATGAATGGCACTTGAGTTACAAGTGCATGTATTGGTATTCATATATACTCATGAATCAATTGAATGTATGAATAAAGCGTTCTCCTTGCTCCCCTCTCTCTCTCACTCTTTGGCAGCACGAAGTGTAACAGGTTTTTTATGCATTACGTGACCATATAAACCAGTTGGAGCAACAACAACAACATAGTCACGCACACACACATACACACACACACACACACAGCAAGGTTGGCCTATATCAAATAATTACCGGAACTTGAGCGTATAACCAACAGTTTCCGGCGGGCAGGTAAAACCAGCGAACAGCGCTGAAATACGCCAAACACAAGTTCCAATTCTGCCCTAGAGAAAGGGGGAGTAAGTGAAGGGAAGTCGAGTGCTCAGTCATGTCCGTTAACAATAAATTCACATGTCAATAATAGTTTTTTAAGCGACAATCGCCACTGACTGGTTGTTGTTGTTGTAACATTCACGAATTATGATCAAAATATGAAATAAATATATTTGCTTGTGTTTTGATTGTGATTCGTTGTTGCTTGTACTGGAGTTGGAGTTGCCTGAACTGAACTGGACTCCTTGGAAATTATGCAAATGTGCGTGTCCATTAGCATAAAGTGATTTTGATGAGGCACCAAAGTGGACTTTATGCTTGGCTGCCTTTGATTAGGGTTATGCGGCGACAGAAGCCAGAAAGCCATGGCCTACAAAAAGGCAAGACTAGGCCTAGTATACGACTTGTTCAAGTTGTTGTTGTTATAGTTCTTATTATTGTTGTTGCTCAACAGTTGTCACGGTCAGCACCGCAACAGAGTTGCCTCTCAACTGGCACTTTTACTTTGGGCTCATTCTGTTGCCAGACTTTTGTGTCTCAATTTCGAATTTCGAAAACGCAATTCAGCAATTGCTGCAGCTGCGTATAAGAGTCGTGTATAAGAGAGCAGCACAAGTGTTGCTCCTTCAACTATATATATATAAATATATTTAACTGTAAGGCTGATAACTCTGTCAATTTGATATGCTAATGTCTAAGGCACATTCAATTGCTCATCATCGTCTTCATCATCAGTACTCCGAATTTTTTTGTTAGTAATGCAGAAACAAAAAAACCAAAATAGGGATAGTAAAAAAAGAATAAATATATATGCTTCAGCTAACAAAAATAAGAAAAATTTCAGTTCATTAACATTAGAAACACTAGCTTGATTTCGGTTGAATTTTCTATTTAAATTGTATTTATTTAAAATAGTCGACAGATACTGATAAAATGCTTATAACTTAAATAGCATTATAAAATAGAATGGGAAATTTACAAATAGTACATGATTTTAAAAACGATTTTAAATCCTAAAGGAAATGATAAAAAAGTTGATTTAAATCAGGGACCGTATCATTATAAGTTAAATTACAAAAATGACATAGTAGTTAATGATTGTTTAAAGACTTTTAAGGATTTTCTTGAGTGGTAATAATTAAATTAGAGCGAAAAAATAAAACTCACAAGTAATCATATTATTTGATTTTTAATTTATCACTCACAACAAAACATACTTTTAAAAAAGATTGCGTTATCTCTTTAAAAAATTTCTTTTTTATGGGTCCCCTGGTTTTTCTTAGAGGGAAATGCCAAGATATTTGGAGAAAATCCTACACAAAAGCCGTAAATTAAAAAGAGTTTAATTTGGAGCGCAAAAAATAAATATCATAAATAATAATTATTTGTGGGTTTTATTTTTTGGATCAACTTAAATCATTTCCATTACTTTTTTATATATGTATTTAAGTCAATGATTTTTTGATGTAAAAATATTTCAATAATCATTATTTGCGGTGCCTGATTTAAATTATAACTTTTAATTTTTGTTTTTGCGTTAATTCGGAAAAAAATAAAATTTTTTTTACTGGTCTTATTTTGAAAGTAATTTCGATATTTAAGAATAATTAATAATTATTAAAAATCACACAATTTTTTCCCTGATTTTAACTTTTTACTAACACTTTTCTAATTTCAATTTAATTTTAACAAGTTTCCCAGTTTTGTTTCCCCATCAGTTTGTTCACAATTTACGTATACTTAATATTATTTACCAATTATTTTAAAGGGCATTCTCAGTCTTATCGTTATCATGTAGAACAATGACGTCATGCGGCATGTGGCAGGTGGCAACTGAAGTGTCGCCTGGCCGCAGTCAAGGCAACAACAACAACAGCAACAACAGCAAAAAAGACTTTCAGCCAGCAGAAGGATAACATGATAAACTAGTTACGTGCATAAATAATGCTTTGCCCCATTCATAATTCAGGCAGCCAGGGACGGGAGTTGCGGGGGGGCGTGGCACGTTCAACGCCTGCTGCCATTTGATAGATGAGCATGCTGTCCCCTCCCCTTCCCCTCCCTTTCCTTCCCTTTCTCCGACTCCAATTCCGGCTTCATTGCCGTTGCTTGATCTTATGCATAAATATGGCCAAGAGCTTCACGTGGGCATTGGGGCGTGTTAACATGAATGTGTGTGTGTGTGTTTGTGTGTGTGTGTGCCATGAAAATGCAATAAGTTAATGATATCAGTACTGGCACTCCACCCCCGCCTTCGACTCTCAACAGCTCTAATCCGGCGTAAGCATTTGTGAAATAGCCGGGGGTAACTACGGTTGCGAGTTGCGAGCGAGCGTAATAAACGTAAAACTAATACCGGACCGGAGAAATTATGCGACACTAAAAGTTGCAGAGGTCGGAGAGGCTCAGGATTGTCAGGAGGAGGATTGAGGATTGGAATTGGGTACAAGCTTGACTATTGCCTTTGCTGTCAGCGCAAAACTCTCTAAAATTGTCAGCCAAACGAATGTATTCCATTCATACACGGCAAAAAAAGCGGAGTTCCGAGATCCAATCAATTTTAGAAGGTGTTTAGAGCGGTGGTGGGCGCGCAGTGGCTCCGGGAGCAGCGGCTGCTTAGATCGAGTCATACTCGATTTACTTGATTTATACAGGTATGCCACAGAAATCACTAGTGAAAGCGAATTCAGAGAAAAGCAATTCAACTTCGAAAATTTGTCCATGCCACAGAACTTTGAGTAATTTATAGTTTTTAGCATGTTCACCAACCTTTTCGTACTAGGCTGCTAGGGTTGGCCCCTTCTCAGATTAAATTTACCCAGGAATTTGGTTAGCAACTTTTTTAAGTTTATCATTGCTGAATAATTAGTTTTTATTTTATTTATTTTTTAGTTATTATAATTTTATTTATTTATATAATAATTGATATTGTATAGCTTAAAAATATTAAAAAGTTATTGGCGCGGCAAACAATAAAAGTTACTCGACAACTCTAAATTCGAAAATTCGGACAAAAAATGTGACATTATTCTCATGGCATGGGACGCCAGTGAATTGAGCGATGATTTCATTTCACCCAAAATTGTTCAGGTGATTGGACTGTGGCACGGAGAAATGAAATTAATGTAATATTCAAGTGGAAGAGATTTCTGTGGCATGCCTGAATAATGATTTTTAAATTCCTCTTACGGCTTTTTAATAATTCGACTTTTTAATAACTTAAATATTAAAGAAATACATGATAAAACCAAGAATCTTTAGCTTGAATTTAAAAATGATTGTTTTCTGTGCACATACACTCATTTATATGCTTGAGCGTGTGTGTGTGTGTGTGGTACATGTGTGTGTGTGGTGTACCACAGTCTGCGTTTGACAATAATTGTTTGCTGCTGTCCTTTTTTTTATTTTTTGTATTTGCCAGCTACTCCGTTTTTTATAGCGCTCCAAACCGCAGCCCTGTTATAAGCGCTGGCTGAGTTTGATAAGTGTCAAGCTTTGTTAACCAAGCTGGGCGGCTGAGGAGGCTCCTGGTGGTTCCTGATGGTTCCTGATGGTTCCTGATGGTTCCTGGTGGTCCAATGGGTGCCAACATCCAACCCGTAAAGATTTATGTGCATCAACGGCAACAGCAGGAAAAACAATTTCATTGTAAGTACTTAAAAAAAAGTAAATAAAACTCTTTAACAATGCACGACTGACAGATACCCATTACTTCAATACTCCACTGCACGCTTAAATCACGTGAATTAATCAATTAAATGTACGGTAGTTGCAGGTATGAATAAATTAATTCGAATTCTCGCAAAATCACATTTTCTGCTCGTGTTAATTTATATTGCATTTCATGCAAATTGAATTAACAATTATTTGCAGAAATGTATTTATTTATGTTGATGTATTTTATTTTCAAATTTAATTGAAAATATATTAAGTATTAATATATTTTTTATAATTAATTTTATTTTTGTTTTCTTCTTTCAACTGTAATTTTTTGTTTTTTAAAGGCGACTTTAATCTGTGTATGATTCAAAAATGTGAAATTCTTGAAAAAGTTTAAGCATTTGAGATTATTTAATTTTTAAACACTGTTTCCGTCATTTAATCATAGGGCAGCTAATGAATAGCATAAATATTTCTAAAACACGGCATTAAAATGAAAGAAAATTGATTTTAATTTATATTAATTAATTAATTATTTCAAAGTAGCAAAGTAGATTAATTTTTAACTGAGATTATAATACCTCACAAAGTTCACCTAGTTACAAACATACTCGTTAAATAATGATTAGTAATCATAATCATTAGTAATTGGATTATTTTTGTTGAAAAGTTGAACTAATGATTTAATTACGATTTAATGATAACGATTACAAAAAATCAAAATAATCTAAAATTATTACAATAATTCAAAAAAATTCAGAAATAATCATAAATAATCAAAAATAATCTATTTGAGTATTCGGATTATTTTTGATTTTTTTGTGATTATTTCTGATTATTTTTTTTACCTTGAATGTGAAAATTTAAAATAATTTGATTTTACTAAATAGTCATAAAAAATCAGAAATAATCAAAAATAATCAGAAATAATCAGCAATAATCAGAAAAAAAAATCCAAAATAATCCGAATACTCAAATAGATTATTTTTGATTATTTATGATTATTTCTGAATATTTTTGATTATTTCTGAATATTTATAAATATTTAGTAAAAATCAAATTATTTTAAATTTTCACAGAAATAATCAGAAAAAAATCAGAAAATAGTTCGAATACTCAGAAAGATTATTTTTGATTTTTTCTGATTATTTTTGAGTAATTGTAATAATTTTAGATTATTTCTGATTTTTTGTAATCGTAATCATTTAATAATCACAAATTTCTTAAAAGTTAATTATTTAGTCACTACGATTATTTCCAAAAATAATCTAATTTTTTAGTAATTCTACATATACTCTACTTAGTTGAGCATACCCCTGTCTAACGTGTATCATGGGCAAGGTATCGGGTATCAAAATATTTCCAAATTAAATAAAAGCCTCGAAACTCTTTTAAAAAATTGTCACTTTTGCAGTTGTAATACAATTAAATACTTTTTGTGTGTGCTGTGTGACAAATGGGGGATTGTTGTTCATGTTCATTTTGTTGCTGTTGCTGTTGTTGTTAAGAGAAATTGTTTTAGTTGTGCTTGATATGAAAACATCGTTGGCTTCATCCTCAGCAGCAGGCAAAGGGCGATTGACAGGCAGTCGGGCACGTGTCCTCATTTAATGGTCATACGTCATTCCTGACGGCAGTCGAGGGTTGGATGGGATAAGGGGGTGGATGGGGAAGATGGGGAAGTTAAGGACATCTGGTCGACACGAATGTGCGCTAATTGCATTACAATTGACTGCGCCAGATTCGAACCAGATAATGGACTAAAATGCGCTAATAATTAACCACGGCAAATGCGACGCGACGCGACACGGCAACCAAAACTGTCAAAAGTGAGTCGCGTTCTGTCTCTCAATTTTCAAGGACATACTATATGTAGATAATATTTCTATTGCCGCCCAAAAAGAGTAACGACAACGGACGCAACATGACAGATGACAGATGACATGTGAAACGGGTTTGTTCCGCAACTTGCAAGCTGGAGGAGACCAAAGGGAGATGAAAGGTGGATGGAGGGAGGGGGGAATGGATCCTGGATCCTGGCGCTGCTTGTCGTGCGAACATTTGTATTCGCAACGCAAGTGTCAATACTGCAAATGCTCAAATAAGAATTGAACAAGGGCAAAAAGTGTAGGAAAACTAAAGATATATTTTGAGGAATGCCAAAGAGCTGATACTCTTACAGATTTACTGATTTTAATCTAATCTAGTTAATCATCAGCTGATATATAGTTAGATAAATAATTGTTTATTTAAAAAAAAAAGGACAAATCGACAACAGAAAATCGATGAAATTTGTATGATTATTCTGGTGAACGGCAGTGATGAGCAATTATGATTTCAAATTTTGTGATTATGATGACTGAAAATGCATCACCAAAATAGTACGCTGAGAATCTCTGATTGTACTATATTAATTTATTATCGATACAACAAATTGTAATCAACAGAACACAATATTTGAAAATAAATAGGACAAAATTAATTATAGCTTATTTGCAAAGTAGGTATACTTTGGAGTCTGCGTATTTTTGAGGAATATGGTTAGTGCTTTAAACTTTCTCATATAAAATATTAAATGCGCATACAATATTAGTTTAATTATATATCAATGCAATATATCAACTATTATATTAAGGCCCGTTTTTTCAATGTCTAAATAAGGTATTTGATAACTATTGAAAAGAAAATTTGACGTAAAATTTATAGAAATTAATGTCAAAATTTGTTACTTTATGTTAAATAGACATTTTATGTACATTTAAAAAACGGTCCTAAATCTGGCCTTTTGCTGTGTTGATTCCCATTTCAATAAGCATTTTGCGCCAAATAGTTTTGAATTTTCTTTATAAATATTAACACCTTTGACAAAAAAACAAATGACAACTTTGATTTTACCTCAAAATTTCATCAAGGCGTTCACTAGAAGTCCATCAAAATTTTTGAATTGTCTTACATGATTACTGATTGGTTAGTTCTGGTGAACGAGGCCAATGAATGGTGTTCTCATAATCAAAAGCAACAATAAAATGATGAAAAAATAAAACAAAGTATTTTTTTTGCATTATTAATTTTTTAATTATTTTCTACGATCAAAATAATTACTTTAAAAATATATTTAAATAACAATCTGATGAGTACGTTGTATATGCTTAATAGAAATAAATTTTTTCGCTAAAGTTTCTTTTTCAGTATGTTAAAAATTTAATATAATCATAGATCTAAAATACCTCAGTTTACTAAAAGATATTGCTTTCTTTTATTTTTATTTATTTATTAATTTTCAGGCTAAAAGCAGCCGACACAACAAATAATTTAAAAATATAGCATTAAAATTAAAAAATATATATATATATTTAAATTACAAAAATCTTAAATTTAAATTTAAATCTAAAAATTTAATACAGTCATACTAGATTTAAAATACCTCGGACTACTGAAAGATATCTTTTTCTTCTCCATTTGATGTATTTTTACTCTGCGTCTTTCTGACTTTCTTAAGGCTGCGCGCACACTGGCAGCTGAAAGCGGAGCTTACAGCTGAGCTAATGGACGAGCTGATAATTTCCGAACTAAAATGATAAATCAGCTCAGCTTTCAGTGTGCGCGCTTCCATACAAGTTGTGTGGTTGTTTTTTTCAAGTTGATAAGCTCAGCTGTGTGCCAGTGTGCGCGCAGCCTAAGACGTTACAAAGCTAGTGATAAAATGGCCAGTACCATAAAAAAAGTCGAGTAGGGTAAAAACAAAAAAAGCCAAAGACGATGAATGCGCGACACATGCCAAAATAAGGGCGGAATTTGGGCGGCAATGCGGCTGCTCTTGTCTCCCCCTCTCTCTCTCTCTCTCTCTCTCTGTCTCTCTGGCAGTCGAATGCAAATTGCAGCTATTTTTGTATGCAATTTGTTGTAAAGTCACAACATGGCAAGCAGAAGTTGAAGTAGGAGAACAACAACAGGCAACAAAAGAAGAAGAACAATTTCAGCTGTAAAGTTGTGGGTGCCATCTTGAAGTTCAAGGAGTTGGAGTTGGAGTTGTGGCCCAAGCCATATGCAAGAGGAAAACTTTGTAGACCACTTGAAGTGGCAGCTGATGCTGCACACACACACACACACACACGTGGGACATGGACGTGGCACAGTCTAATCATGTCAGACATGTGGCACACTCGCGCTTCTTTCATTCATTCAGGCATTCAGGGTCGTCCTTTGAGTGCGGACTGGCCGCCAATAAATGGCATTAAATTTATAAGGCCACTCGCATTTGGCATTTGTCTGCAGGCGCTCTGACATTGCATAGTTTATGACTTTTGCTCTCCCTCTCTCTCTCGCACACACTCTTGCTGTCTCTGTCTAGTGCTGCTGGCTAGCAATAAGCCAAGCTCGTACGTACAAATAATTCTTGCGGCCACAGTACACAGCTCGCAGCGGCACAATGCGGCGTATGCGCAATATTACGTATACGTGCAGTTGTACAGGTAGAAAGCGTATGCTTTTTTACTTTTAATTGCTAGAGCAGCAGCTATAAATTAAGGCTTATAGCTGATAACCACCTCTCAGCTTTTCGCCCCCCCTTTTCCGACCGATAAAACCGTAAAGCAAACAAATTAGATTCCAAAAATATTTTCATCGAATGCAGTTGCCATGTTACGATTGGCTTGGCTATCAAATAATATTGCAAAAATAAATTGCCACAGAATAAACAAGCAAATATTTACAAGACAGCCAAGTCAGAAAAGGAAGGGGGAAAGGGCAGAAGGGAAGTTCGAGGTGCATAGTTGCGAGTAAATAAGCTGGAAACCCGAAACTTGACTTTAATAATAAACCAAGTGCCATGTCCTTCTCTTCTACTCCTTCAACTACTGATGTCCTTGTGAGTCGATGTGTGTCTGTGTGTGTGTGTGTGTCTGTGTGCGGTGTTTTTGAAAATGCTCTCAAATTATTCGTGTAGAAAAGTGGCAACATATTTGAAAACTTTTCCAATCAATGCCAGGGCTATTAATAATTTATTGGCTGCTTTAAACTCTGTCTACACATTAGGCGACTGCGGGTTGGTGAAAACTCGTCTATATAGGAATGTTATTTAGTGTATAGCCATTATATATGTAGCTACATTTTAGCTTTTTTTCCTTTTTAAAACTGGTAATAGCGGCTGAGTCAATCAGAACTTTGGCTAGTTTCATTCTACATAAAATCGCTTTATTCAATGAACATTCCACATCGATCCAAGGAAGGGAAGTGAAGTGAAGGGCCAAAAACAAAAGGAAACCGCTTAAAACTTTGGTTATTCAACTCAAAATTAGCAATAGTAATGTTTATTTATTGGCAACTATCTATACACACAGATGTACATACACTACTGGCCAAAATAATAACTACACACTTGTTTTACTATAACAGCTATTGTAAGTCAAGTTTTCATATTTAAAAAATAAATTTGGAAAGGTTTAAATTCCGTTTGAATGATGCAAAAATTTCGAGTTTATGAAAATGTCTACTTTTGAAACTTTTTACCTCGATTTTTAGACCCCGTACTTTAAAAAGTAAAGGGGTCTATTAACTTTGTCACAAAAAAAAATGTGCGTAACAGGCAGAAGGAGGCGTGGCAGACCCCATAAAGTATATATATTCTTAATCAGCATCAACAGCCGAGGCGATATAGCCATGTCCGTCTGTCCGTCTGTCCGTCTGTAAGAGCGCCTAGATCTCAGAGACTATAAGAGCTAGAGACTCCAAACTTGGCATGTAGGTTCGTCTATATTGGGAGCAGATCGAGTTTGTTTTAGATTTTGGATCGGACCACTATATCATAAAGCTCCCATAGGAACAATCAGTTGAAAATCAAGTCTTAGTATGGAAAACTTTTTTGCAGTTTGAGATATTTCAACCAAACTGACAGAATATGCATAGAAGATGGTCCCATACATACTGACCAAATTTGATTGAAAACGGATTACTATATCATATAGCTGCCATAGGAACAATCAGTCCAAATTAAGTCTTAGTATGAAAATCTTTTTGTTGTTTGAGATATCTTTATAATAAGTACGGGGTCTCCGACAGTCGAGTACCGCTCGACTGTAGCACCGTCGACTAGTTTTAATATGAAGTTTTTACTTACTATAGCTGTTATATTCAAAAAAGTGTGTACTTATTATTTTGGCCAGTAATGTACATGTTAAGTTATATTGATTTCTACAAGCAGCAACAACAACAACTACAAATATGTATTCGCATGTGCAAAATGTATTTTCGAGCAGTAGTTATTCAATTAAAAATACCGCATACTCGAACAACTTGCACAAAAATACTAAAAAATAGGAAAACTACAATTGAAAAATGTAAACAGTATTAGGGCAGCGTCTGTGTGTGTGTGTGTGTGGGCGTGGCAGCCTGCGGCTTGACGTTAACCCAACACAAACCACAATTTTAGTTCTCATTCCCCTTGCCAAACAGAGACACAGACAAATCTCTAGGCCGACTGATAAAAGTTAGTTGCAAATGTTTTCAGCTCCAAGAGCATCGAAATTCAAGTTTGGGGAATGTCGCATGCACTAGAAATACTTATATTGTATATAGTATGTATTAGGTACCAGCTGGCGTTGCATGCAACAGCAGGTGGTCAAATCACAGATATGTTTAGTTGTTGCCACAGACGTCTATGCACTTGCCATTCATATTAGCTCCCAGTGGCATGACAATCGCAGTCGAAGCGTTCAATCGATGGACAGTTGAGTTTAGGCAGGATGATAAGGAAGGGATAGGGGTCAACAGAGGACATATCAACAGAAGAATTTTCGTTGCCCAGACAGCTGTGCATTGCTAGAGAAATACACGGCGAGAAAACTTTGAACTTAAACATTTTTTTACTACTTTAGTAATTACTATTAATGAAAAACCAAATTTTGAATCAAGATTAAAATCAGTATGTTAAAAATTTTAAAACAAAAATGCCAAAAAATTATAGTTAATCTAGACATTTTATTAATTCGAGATTCTGTTTTACTATATAATTTGCAGATTATTTTCACTTCATTAAGTATTAAGTATGAATTTTATGATAATGCCTAATTCGAGTTAATTTAAATTTAAGGGATCATTCTTTTGTAGAGGCCTGAATTTTGCAGGGTTTTTGCAATTTAGTATACATTTTTTTTATCATTTATTTATTGATGTTTTTTAAAAAAAAAAAATCAACCAACAAAAAAATTAAAATTGACAAAGTTATGGGCAGTCAAAGTGGGGGGTCCGAAGAAATGAGGGTGTCCTGTTATAGTTATATGTTAGTTTTGGGCCAGGCTTATTAGATGAAAAGAAGTATAAAGAACATGCTCTTCAAATTTGAAGTGAATCGGTTCATTAGAACTCGAGATATACTTACCGCCAGCTCGAAAAAAGTAGTTTCGAGAAAAACGCGTTCAAAGTTTTGAGAACGGTCGGCCCGGAACCGATGTCACGTCATAATAGGACTTTTGAAAAATCCTTTTAATGGCATATTCTTGAATGTCTAATCTTTGGAAATATGAATTCAATTCAATTGAATTTGAATTTATATTAATTTATTTTGTGCTTTTTCCTGGCAGGACCAGCATGTTGAAAACTTATAAATTAGGGCGCTAGTCACAACAAGTGCAATCAAAATAAAAGTGTTTACAATATTAAGTTAAGCTTAAATACTAACATAGATCATGACTACAATTACAATGACGAACTTATACATATACTAGCATTTTAAAGCTACTACAATTAAAATATTGATAATTTGACATACATTTGGGATTATACTTAATTTATTAAATTTTACATTCGTTTTTAAATTTATTTTTATTTTAACTCATTTATTAAATTCTATCAAATTTAAACATTTTTTTCGATTTTTTTTTAAATTCTAGAATAGAATACTCCCTTACCAAGCCTGCTTTCTCTCAGTGTACAGTTGACATTGTTGTAGCCGTCGCCATTGTTGTTGTTATTGTTTTTGTTGTTGTTGTTGAGCTCGGCTATGGTTCAACGATTGCACTGCTCAAGATTTTAATGCCACAGTATTTGATGCCTGCCCCGATGTTGCATATGGTCGGGTTGCAACTCAGCCAAAGACGCAGACGCAGCCGGACTTGAATCTGCAACTGCAATTGCAACTGGACCTGCAACTGAGAGTGGACTTGTAGTGGTAACTGTAGCTGTAGCTGTAGCTGGAGACAGCAGCAGCTGAAGCAGCAGCAGCTCTTGCGCTCTTGTTGTTGCCAATTGCTGCCATTTCCCGTATCCAATACATTGAAGCGTCCGTTTCAGTGTTTGCCGGAAGTTTGCTTCGCTTGGCTGGGATTACATTTTCCTGCTTGTGTCTTGCGCTCTGTTTTGTCTGCCCGGCTTTCTTCCTCAGCTCTCTCTCTCTCTCTCTCTTTTTGTCTCTGTCTCTTTGAAGAACCAAACTGAACTGGATATTGGCAAAAGACGGCAACTGCCACGCCCACATTGACGCTCATGCCGCCTCCCGTTTCGTTTGGCGTTTCTCTGTTATGTAAATGCATTTTCATGTTTCTGCTCAGCTTATCCTTAAAGTCTATAAATATTTCGTATTGAAAAGTAAAATGAAGAATTTTGTATTTTTACGAGAAAACAATTCGTGTTCTTTGTATGTGTGTGTGTGTGTGTCTTTATGTGTGGGTGTGTGTGTATGTGTGTGTGTGCTTTGCATATTGAATGTGCTAATAAAAAATACAAATTTGTACATAAAATTTGTTCAATTTTATTGCCTTGTGAGCCGAACAACGAAAAGTAGCAATTTCAAATCGAAGACAACACATAAATTGCATTTCCCCTTGGGGAATTCAATCCCAAAAACGGACACAACTTTAAATTTCATTGACCATAGCAAACATATACTATTTGTCTAATTAGTTGGTTAGCAAGTGAGTCCATGTTATTTAGATGCTCAGATGTACTTCCATAACCCGAACGTCTATACCTCGAAGTGAAGAGCAGAGTTGTTGTGATTTCTCTTATATGTAGATACACAACATTTATTTAAAAACCTGTTTAATAGGGTGTCCCTTATTTGGTGAAAGTCAATATTTTAAAACGCATACGGGCTAGTTCTGTTCATTAGGTCCTAAAGCACTCAGAAATAAATTTTTATCTCAATAAACCGTGCTGACTTGGTTCGGAAATTATAAAAATTAAATGGACAAAAATAAATCCAATTTTTATTTTTAAATTTTTTATATTTTTGTTTTGCTCATTTGGTCCTAAAGAGTTCGGAAATAAATTTTCATCTTAATCGGAGTACGGTAACACATTCAAACTTGCATCAAAACATGAAAAAACATAAAAAAAAACGTATAATCATTGTTAAAACACTGTTTTTTCATGTTTCGATGCAAGTTTGAATGGATATCGTACTCCGATTAAGATGAAAATTTATTTTCAAGTACTAGACGGTATGCGTTTAAAAATAATGACTTTTAAAATATAGGGGACACCCTAATGTAGATACACAAAATGTATTTAAAAAGCCGTTTTACTATTTAAAATTATAAAAATTTGTAAGATATTTTCGGTTGAATTGTAAAAAATTTAAAAATATATATAGTTAAAGCCAAATACCATTAAATTAAATCTTAAAATTTTATCTCAACGTTAATAAACATAATTGTTTGTACGACACATAATTGTCTTTTTTTATATAATTTTCTTAGAGCAGATTAGAACTAATCCAATTATTAATTTGTATGGACTTTAAAGTCTTCAAAAATTTAAATAAAAACAGAAACTATTTAATAAAAGTCAATCAAGGTTTTTAACAATTTTAGGGATTGTCTGCGTTGGATTATACAGGGGTGCCACAGAAAACGCTCACGCTTGAATTTCATACAAATTTCATACGAATTTCATACAAATTTCATACAAATTCAAGTGAAATTCAAGCTCAAGCGATTTCTGTGGCACCCCCGATAATCAGATTTAATAATCGCTTAGTTAATCATGACTCGATAGATTTGCCTACACATTTCCATTTCTCCCAGCTTTGCAAAAGTTGGCAGCCCTAGCGGATAGCACTGTAGCAACTGTTGTCGCTGTTGACGTCAGCAAATGAAATTATTTGAAATGCGTGTGCAAATGCACTTCAACAACCCACACACGCACATGTGTATAATATAATATAATACTCGCATACACACACACACACAAATGTATAGAAGCATATAAATTATTAATTAATGCGTGAGCAGTTTTCCGGGTTTTCATTCAGTCCCAGCTGTCCGGCATTTTGCTAAGCAGCTCCAATGCACCATTAAGTTGGATGTGGTCCATTGCGAAGGTCATCGGCGTCACAGTCCCTAGAGAGGATACACTGATGTATGAGAGAGAGGAGAGAGAGAGGGAGGGAGAGAGCGAGAGAGCGAATGATTGTTGGGCAAATCTTAAAGCGCGCGTGCAAAGTAAATGGAAGGCAAACATTTTTGTAGAGCACAAAGGAAAAAACTTGGTCCAAACGCAGCCACAGGGGCTAATGGAGGCGGCCAAAAGGGAAGAGCAAGATAGAGAGGGAGGAGAGAGAAGGGGGAGAGAGAGGCAGGCGATGCGGATATGTGTGCAAAGTTTGCACGTTGAAATCCTTTCAGTGCAAAACGGCTTTTGCAAACACATTTTAACCTAATTTACAGTTAAACATTAAATATGTAAAGCACGTCAGTTTCTGTGTGAACGCGTTTTTGCCGCTATATACATACACAGAAAAAAAAAGCCATTCTAAAATCAAGCCTAAAATACTTAATTTAAGCCTTCATTTTTTAAGTATGTTTTCAGGATTAAGCTGAACAATCAAGTCTATATCGGGATTAAAATGGGAAAATAAGCCCAAATTACTTGATTCTCTTTCGGCCTCTCTCACTTTAACTGGTCCGGTGGCTCAGTGGTTAGAGTCGCCGACTTGTTTGAAAAAAACCTGGGTTCGATTCCCACCGTCAAACATTCCCTTCATTAAAAAACTAAATGCTTAAAAATAAACAATAAATAAAAAATGTTTGAAATAAAAGTTAAAATAAAAAATGTTAAAAAAAAAATTTAAAAAAATTTAAAAAAAGTTTAAAAATTTAAAAAAAAAAATTTAAAAAATTAAAAAATATAAAAACAAAAAAAAAGTTAAAAAATATTTTTTTTTTTTGTTTTGTTCTAAAATTTTAAGATTGAATTCGGGATTGAAAAAATCAAGTATTTCATACTTGGTTTAAGAAAATCCGAGATTACCCCACTTCTGACATCGTTTCGGATTGAATTCGGGCTAAATACGTATCCCGGATTTTTTTTCTGTGTACATATAAATGTGTGTGTGTGTGTGTCTGTGTGAGCGGTTAAGCGGTGCTTGTGCAAGTTGTAGAGTCGCCACACACTGAAAATGGCAACCGTTGCTTCAGCTCCGACTGAGCTTCGACTCCTGCTCGGCAAAAAAAAAAAAGTTACCTTATTAAATTGCCAATCGAAGCATGTAACTGTAAATTTGCATTGTGTGAGTGGCGCAGCTAGAGAGCGAGCGAGAGAGAGAGAGAGACTGAGAGGCAAATGTTGCTTAGGCAGCAGCAGCAGCAGCGAGTATAATGGCAACTGTGCTCCTTGCTTATGGCTAATAGCAGCCATCCCCTGCCATTGGCCATACACATTACTCATACGCACTGTTGCACCCTTTCGCCACACACAACATACAGCCAGGGCCATACAAATAGCGCTACGCAAATGCACAGATAAGAGATGAATGTTTTTTTTTTATTTTCATTCAAACAAAAAGCTTTATTGTATTTGTTAGTCAATTAAGTTAATTAATTAATTGTTAATGGGAAATGTATGAAATTAATAGTGAGCTCACATAATGAATAATGATGTTTTGTTGATTAGTTGAACAATTTACCATTATCATTTACTCTCTATTGTTTTTTAATGCCATGTGCTAAATTTGAAATTCTTAGCCAACAGTTTTAAATTAATATAGTAAACTAAAAGAATGTCAAGTAAAACAATTATTTTATTCTAAGTTTTTGAATGCAATAATTGTTAAGTCGTAGAACTTTTCACATAAGAATCAATCAGTAAATAAATATATTTATTTAAACCATACCTGTTAGATAATGATTAGTCATCATAATCATTTGTAACTCGATTATTTTTGTTTAAAAGTCGAACTAATGATTAAATTATGAATATTTTTGGGATTGCCCAATTATTTAATGATTAAGATTACAAGAAATCAAAAATAATCTAAAATTATTACAATTATACAAAAATAATCAGAAAAAATCAAAAATTATCTTTTTGAATATTCGGATTATTTTTGATTTTTTTCTGATTATTTCTGATTTTAATCAAAAGCCTTGGCTACTTTGATTGTGAAAATTAAAACAAATATGATTTTTACTAGTCATAAATAATCAGAAATAATCAAAAATAATCAGAAATAATTATAAATAATCAGAAAAAAATCAAAAATAATCCAACTACTCAAAAAGATTATTTTTAATTTTTTTGATTATTTTTCAAAATTTTCAATTTTTTTCTGATTATTTTTTGATCATTTTAATTTTTTTCTGATTATTTTTGAATAATTGTAATTATTTTAGATTATTTCTGATTTTTTGTAATCGTAATCACAAATTTTTCAACTGTGTGTTATAAAGTCACTACGATTATTTCAAAAATAATCTAATTGATTAGTAATTCTAATCGAAATTTAAACTATTTGTGTATATAGATTTTTTAAAATATTTCTTGATCTGTGCTATTTGCATGGCCATGGGTGTGCCTACTTAAATTCAGAGCCAGTGAGTGTGAGAGGTTGACCGGCTCTTAGCCAAGTCGAAATTACATATGCAAAAAGTTAACAATCACGTTCGTTTCTAATCAATTATTTCCAGCCTCGAGCCAGGCAGGCAGGCAGACTAAAAGTTTCGTCCTGTTTCGTCCTGAGTCCTGAATACTGCCACGCCCATGGCGCACGCTTCAAGTCGATTGCCAGCAGCTCATAATTTATGCGTCGATAATTTCATTTATGATCACTGCTCGTCTCCATCAGCTGGACCCTCAAAATATCCTGGTAGAAATTGCACTAATTAGCATTGAGGCAGCTGCTTTAACTGCTGGCAAATCGAGTTAGGCCGTATTTGATCTAGGAATTAACAAAGTTGCCACGAAGTAAATATTCTTAAAGCAGTCAGCTGTAGTTTTAGTAAACAAATGTGCGGTGATTCATATGCGTTGCTCTGATTGTGGCAGCAAATAAATAAATAAATAAATAGTGAGTAAATAAAAATAAGCAAAGTGCCAGAGCGAAAGAACCAAAGATGAAGGGAAGTAAGTGAAGTGAGGCGGGTTTATTGAATTTCTTGGCCACAGAGCGAGTGCCGCACATAAATATGAAACACGATCGCAGCACCCCAGAGAGGTCAACAGAAGGAGGGAGTCAGGGGCAGTGGAAAGGAAAGGAAAGGAAGCTGGGTTATTGGTAACTTCTCGCTGGCAAAGATTTACGCGTATTTGCGTAAAGTAAAATTTACGCCTGAATGATGAAGTGGCTCCTGGCACTGGCACTGGCACTGGCAACGATGGATGCTTTAGTGCTTGGCAATGTCAGTGGCACTTCAGGTGCGCCCACGCCCCCTATTTCTCCAGTTACCGCCCCTCCCTTACCACTTATTGTTCAGCTTTTTTGGTAAGCCACTCAAGTGCAACTTTAAAACTTCCCAAAAATGTATCGACTCGAAGAGAAGGAAACTGTCGTTGCCTAAACCTTCCGGGCGTGGTTTGAGCTTTTAGAGGAGAGACGGAAAGAGGGTAAAGAGTGGAAAGGAAAGAGAGCAAAGACAGGAGAAAGAGGGAGAAGTCGTCGCGTCGTGCGTAGCACATTTTCCGCATCAATGCGCGTTTATTTTACTGCTAAAGCCTTTACGAATGAATGAATGAGTGCCTCGACAAGCCCCCTTCCCCCCTCTTGTCTCCAATATCCTCACATTCTACTCCTCCTCCTCCTCCATCTCCATCTTCACTTCACTTCTGCTTCAAGTGGCTTACGCCTCCGGCAAGCAGCCTTTTGTTGAGCCTTTGTTTTAGTGCGAACTGCAAAGTTTAAAGGCAAAAGAAATCACGATGCATATTTCCTAGATTCCTGCCGACTCTTCCCTTTGCCACAAAAACCAAAAAAAAAAGAAAAAAAGATACGAATTGATAATAAAATAAAATAAGAGCAGAGCAAAATTATATAACGAGTAAATGTGGCTGGCAAGTTTTTCAATTTGCGCTTGCAAACATATTTATTGATTTCCGTCTCCGTATCCGTCTACGACTCCCTCTCTCTCTCCCTCTGTCTCCCTCACTCTCTTTCATTTGTGCCACATTTACACAGACAAAAAAAATGCCATTCTAAAATCAAGTATAAAATACTCGCATTTTTTAAGTATGTATTCAGGATTAAGCTGAATAATCAAGCCTGTATCGGGATTGAAATGGGAAAATACACATTCGCTGAGCGCGAGAGGAAAATTCTCTCTCGGCCTCTCTCATTTCAACCGGTCCGGTGGCTCAATGGTTAGAGTCGCCGACTTCAGTCTGAAAAAATCTGGGTTCGATTCCCCCGTCAATTAAAAAAAAAAGGTATAAATAAAAACATTTAAAACAAAATTAAAAAAAAATATATAAAAAAAATGTGTAAAATAAAAAAAAAAAACGTTAAAAAACGTTTCAAAAAAAAAGTGTTAAAAAAAACGTTTAAGCTTTAAAATAAAAAAAGTTTAAATATAACGAGAAACATTATAATTAATACAAATTTTTTAGCCTTTTTTAAGAATTTCAGGGTTTAATTCGAGATTGAAAAAATCAAGTATTTAACTTCTGACATCGTTTCGGATTGAATTCGGGCTAAATATCCCGAATTTTTTTGTTCTGTGTAGCTTTTATATACAAGTCGACAGGGTAATTAAAAAATGTTTCTGGTCAAGTCACGGCCTGTTGAAGTTGAAGGTGGCCGCATAATGAAATTAACTAATCTGTACTTCCGTTGCCAGTGGAGAAATTGAAGCTGCAAATTGAATCAAAGGACATATTTGCCACAAGGATACAGGGATGAGCTGAGCTAATCCCGCTGCTAGGCAGCAATCGAGTAATCGATTGCCCCGCAACAACAAAGACTTCAAATGGCAAAGCCAAAAAGGACTACGGGTACTCGGTCGAATTATGAATACAAATGAATGCCAAGTGCCCAGCTCCTCGGCCATAGTATGCAGATAACGTCTAAGAAATTAGCCAGTAAATCGTGTTTGGTAACACACACACACACACACACACACACACACACACACAGTACACACGACCTACTTGTGCGTCTTTCAACTTGAGTGCACTGAGAAACACGTTAAAAGGCAACAATAAATACACAGATATGCCCATATATACACACACACACACACACACACATATTTATATACATAACAGATTTATGGCTTTTAAAAATGTTTAGCTGAAACTTAAACAGAAACTGCTGAGAAAGTTTTGAAACTTACCGACAGGTCACACACCGATTTGCAATTGCATTTTACAGAAACTGTTGTAGATACTCTTTTGTCTCTTTCTCGGAGTAATACATTGTTCAAATTCATACCTGTTAAACTTCGATTAGAATTACTAATCAATTAGATTATTTTTGGAAAAAATCGTAGAGACTATATAATTCACTGTTGAAAAATTTGTGATTATTAAATGATTACGATTACAAATAATCAGAAATAAACTAATATTATTACAATCATTAAAAAATATTCAGAAAAAATCAAAAATAATCTTTCTGATTATTTCGGATTGTTTTGGACTTTTTCTGATTATTTTCGCTACTTTGATTGTGAAAATTTAAAATAATTTGATTTTTACTAAAATTGTCATAAATAATCAGAAATAATCAAAAATAATCAGAAAAAAATCAAAAATAATCCGAATAATCAAAAAGATTATTTTTGATTATTTTTGATTTTTTCTGATTATTTTTAAGTAATTGTAATAATTTTAGATTATTTTTGATTTTTGGTAATCGTAATCATTAAATAATTGGCAAAATCAAAAATAGTCGTAAATTAGTAATATGATTACTTATCATTATACAACAGGTATAGTCGAAAGAGTGTTAAAAAATAGGATTATTCATTTAATTTGGTAACGAAGCCATAGAAATAGAAAAAATATGCTGAATAATATTAAAAAATTAAACTTTTTATAAATACAATTTTTATAAATTAAATCAAATGATTCTCATTAATTAGATCTTTAAAAAACATTGAAAATGTGCTGAAAAATATTTAAAAATTAAAAGTTTTATTTATACAATTTATTTAAAAATTTAAATGAAAATTTAAAAAAAAAATTAATATAAAACTTTGAAAAAATATATTTTTATTAAGATTTAACTTAACGCCACAAAATTAAAGCAAATTTAAAATGGAATATTTTTGACAAATTACGAACCATCAAGAAGAATATCAAATAGTAAGTTTCAAGTACAATTTGCTGTCTTTCATATTTTTGCCAAGTACACACTCGCCTCAACTCAAGTATAAATCACAAATTTAAGGTTGGATGTATAAATTAGTGTGCTAAATCATAAAGTTTTCACAGCACAAACCACTTTTTAACTGCTGTAGTTTTATGCCAGTTCAATCAAATGTTTCCATTGGCAATCTTGACGTTTGTGAGGCTTTTGTACATCACGTATACGACTCACCGTACAGCTGGTTAAAAGGGGTTGGCGGGTAGATATTTTAATACCATTTCTCCAATTTTTCGCTGTTACCGTTGACGTTAAATGTCGACGCGAATTTCATTAAAATAAACTTTTTCTACGACATTTCAAGTTCATTTTCATTTTATTTGCAAGGGTATGAAAAAAAAATCACTGCCAAGCACTTTTGCCCTTTTTGCTGCCCGCTTTCTTCCTTTTTGGCCATGTTGCTCGCTCCCACTTGCCTTGATTTTAGCCATTTTTCCACGTCACCATCACAGTGGTTTTTATGGTCGCCGGGGGTTTTTACGGCTCCGCCATTGGCACATTTCCTGTTGGAGTGGGCACATCTCTAATTTGAATACCTGAAACTGGGACTGAGTTGAAGTCGAAGACTTGGACCTGGTTTGAGTTTGAGTTAAAGGGCCGCTTGATAACGCCAGCCCTGCTTTATTGCTTTTAAATGTTTTTAGAACCCGAAAGTCTTGGCCCCATAAAAACCTAGAGCCACCACATTTGATATACGAATTGTCTTTTATGGCCCAAAAGGAGGAAGGCTTAAAAAAGTAAAGTATAAAGTTACTCTAGCAGTAATTACTTATCAGGAAGCAGCTGAAATTCTGATCGATCTGGTCAGTGAAACTCCTGATGAACTGAAGCAGTGGCCAGCGAGTGGACAATGTGTGGCAAGTGGCAAGTAGAGGGCTAAGTGCCAGCAGCTAAGTGCCGCTTCCGGTGGCCTCCATGCCATAAATTCGCACTCATGACGCCGCAAAACGCCGAAAGGCTTTCACCACCTGCTCTTCTTACTCTCCAGATACAGAGAGAGAGCGAGAGAGAGAGACTGCAAGAGAAAAGGAAAGAGTCACCTACACCCAACGTTAGCCCAGTTATTGTTGCAATTAATAAGGACGTCGCCAGGCGTTGCCATGTCTTGCCTCATGCCTCCTGCCTCCTGCCTCTTGCCACTTGGCTGACCCCTTGCGGGCCAAGAGAATATTTACTGCTGGCGCAGAGGCTTGAAAGGAATCAAGGCTCAGCCTCTGGCTCTGATTCAGATTCAGATTCAGGTTCTGCTTGTGTTTCTGGCTTCGTTCGCTGGTTGCATCAGCGTGAAATGTCCTTTGCCCATTACATTTGCATTGCCGTTACAAGCATTTCGCATTTATCGCAACAACAACAACAAGTACAGGCACAACAACATGACGAAAAAAAAAAAGAAAAAAATAGAATAAGTAAGAACGATACAGTACAGAGAGAGAGTGCTCGACAGGCAGATACTCAGTACCAAATCTGAAATTCACATTTATAACTTAACTTAGTAATTTATTAATTTATTTAAATTTTTATTTATTTGTTTATTATTAAAACTGAATTCGGGAGCACAACAATAACAGCTACAACATTATCAATAGCGAGACTTTTGTGCGACTTCACGGCGCCGAATAGGCGGTCGCTGCTCCCGGAGCCACTGCGTGCCCACCGCTGATTTATTTCATCATTTATTTAACCTATTAATGGCTGCCCATAGATCGGCTGGTACGATTTTGACGAAATTTGGAAATGTGTGCCTAAAAGACCATAGAAGTTGAAAGAAACAAAAAAAAAATTTTTATCTTCAAATTAAATTTTTTCGATTTCCATACACTTTTCAGCTTTTTTCGATAACATTTTCTATGCAGAAAAATAGCCAGATATTTACCTGTAAAAAACTGCAGGTATAACAAGGATAACTAAACTGTTCAATTTGTATACTTATATTTTTATTAATTCTCTTTACTATGAAATCAATTTTGACTCGATATCTCTCACATGCCCCGAGCTAGAATTTTTAAAGTGTCAATACTTTTTTGGGTACTTAAATATCCATTAGCTAAAAATGGGCTAACGCATTTTATGCCGCGATATAAAGTAGTGTTTTTTTTAGTTAAAAACCACTATTTCAGGCTAATTTGGACCTTATAAAATGGAATTTGAAATTTATATTCACATTTTTTAAAACTTAAACTTAGTGAACTTAAACTTAGTGAACATTTTCTTTATTTTCTAATTATGTTTATTCTCCACTTGGAATTGAATACATTGGTTAACATAAATCAATCGTTCTGATAATTACAAATGAGTTAACTTCAACTTGAATCATTCAACCAACATATTATTAGCAATAATAAGAGTTGATCAGTTATAAAAACATTTAATAACTGGTGATTCCTCTCACTACAGTTACAGACTATATAAATTGTTACTTCAATGGTTTTGGGATACAATTTTCAGAGCACATCGCAAGTTTGGTAGCTCTAGCTCTTTAAATCCCTGAGATTTAGATAAGCTTGGGACAGTCACTATAGAAACGGAGATGCCTGTGATCCCTGGAGTACTGGGTATAAACAGCAACAGCAACATCAGGGACTGCAATGAGGGACTACAATGGCTGCCCAGAAATCGCGTCTCCGTCGCTAACAGCTCGTAGCGCTCGCAGCTGCTGGGAAAGGAAGCAAGGAACAGGGTCAGGAGCAGGCTGCCAGAGTAGGGTCAGGGATGAGACAGAGAGGGAGCGAGGCAGAGTGAGAGAGCGAGAGAGAGTAACATTTATTGTTTGCAAAGCCTTGTTTATTATTTTAAATGCATTTCACTGCGCTTCTCATCTTCTCATCTTCTTCAGGCGCGCAAGGCGAACTCTTTATGATTCGGTGCTCCTTTGGTCCGCTTGGCTGGCGAGGACAAAAACCAGCCCTGATACTCCATCCCTGGCACTAGTTACCGTCACGGCTTCTGCTTTGCAGTGCATTTCAGCCTAGTACACAGAAAAAAAAATGCGGGATATTTAGCCCGAATTCAAACCGAGACGATGTCGGAAGTGGGATAATCTCGGATTTTCTTAAACTAAGTTTGAAATACTTGATATTTTCAATCACGAAATCCTGAAATTCTTAAATTCGGGGTTTAAAATTTGTATTAATTATAATGTTTTTCGTTACATTACATTTTTTTTTTAGATTTTTTTTTAGATTTTTTTTTAATTTTTTTTAAAAAATTTTTTTTTTAACTTTTTTTTTTAAATTTTTTTTTGAGTAGATATTTTTTTTTTCAATTTTCTTTTTAAAATTTTTTATTTCTTTTTTTTGTTTTTAAATTATTTTTTATTTACCATTTTATATTTTTACTTTTTTTTTTAACTGACGGGGGGAATCGAACCCAGACTTTTTTCAAACTGAAGGTCGTGACTCTAACCATTGAGCCACCGGACCGGTTGAAATGAGAGAGGCCGAGAGAGAATTTTCCTCTCGCGCTCAGCGAATGTGTATTTTCCCATTTTCATCCCGATACAGGCTCGATTATTCAGCTAAATCCTGAATACATACTTAAAAAATGCAAGCTAAAATTAAGTATTTTGTACTTGATTTTAGAATGGCATTTTTTTTGTTTCTGTGTACTCCACCAATGCCTCCATCTGCTGGCAACAATTTTATTCACTCGAGTCGAGTTTATGTTTACCCAGAAACCCCGCACAGAGACCCGTCTCCAGGTCGTTGCGGGCTGCACTCTGTCCGACTTTGGACTTTGGACTGGTATGCGGTTTCTTTATGTTTTAATGCCGTACTCCTCAGTCTCAGTCTCAGTCTCTTTGGCAACCTTCGACTCGTCGCCAAAAACGTCCATTGTTTGTACACTTGTACTTTATGTGCCCGGCAAAATTTATGCGCCGCTAAGTGGATTCGTGGATTTTTGCGTTCTTCGCCAGTTTGCACATCCTGTGCCACATCCACAAATCCACAAATCCACTTCCCGGCTGCCTGCCAAACTCGCAACGCGGCAGCAGGAAATGCATTGCACAATCCACATCCACAACATCCACAACATGCACAACATCTACAACAACCGTCAGGATCTGTCCAAATAAATCTAGAAAAATAAAAACGCCACGCCTAATTAAATACAAAACAAGCTAAAGCAAGTTCTGGGGCGCCACTATTTCCGACTCTGACTCTGAACGGGAGTTCATCCCTCTCGCCCACTCCGTTGGCCAATGAAATCGTCAAATAAATGAGTGCGAAATGCAATTAACCTGCGCGTGCCAAGGATGTTGTTGTCCTTTGTCCCTTGTCCGTGTACAGCACGAGGCCCATTTATTACGCCATTTATCGAGCAACTTTCCGAGCTACTTGCAACCTGCCTGCCCCTCTCTGTCTATACACTGGAAAAAAAGGGAACTAAGAACTTTGGTCTAAAAAATGCATCGAGCACATAAAAATCTTGAAGTAAGAAAACACATCTTGATTCTAAGAACATTTCAACTAAGAACAAGTTCTTATTTTTTAAATCATAATATTTTATATTATTAAGACCACAAATCTTAAAATAAGAATAAAACTTATTATTTTTTTAAGATTATATGTTCTTATTTATAGACCAAAAAGTTTTGAATACTTAAGACAAAAAAGCTCAAATGAAGATTAAGATTCTTAGCATGTTGACTAGGGCTGCAAAACTATCGATAGTGGGTACATCGATAGTTTTTAACTTCGATGTTTCAAAACCTCGATGTTTTCCAAAAAAACATCGATATATCGTTAAAACATCGAAAATTTTTCAAATATTTTAGATTGCGGTAAATACCATTTATCTTATGCTATATTAAGAAAAATATAGAAAAGGCAAACATTAATTTTGTTTGTGTAAAATAATGTTATTAATTTCTTAATAATAAACGAACAAAATTTATATTTTCATTTTTTTTTTAATTAAAAAAAACAAAAATTAGGTCTTCACAATTTAAAGCTTTTTTATTCAAATTTTTTTCTAGCCACTTCTAGCCATTTCGTTTATTTGCACTTTGGAACACAAATTTCAGTTTGATAATGCTGCGTTTAACCAAATTGACCTTTTTTTTTTTGCTTATTAATCAAATTTTGTCGTATTTCAACTAATAATAATTGTAAAAATGGACCCAAAAAATCTGGCAGCACTGATGCAGTGAAGCATCCGATATATCGATGTTCAATTTTTAACATCGATACATCGGACCATTTTGAAAACCTCGATACTATCGATAGTAACATCGATAGTTTTGCAGCCCTTATGTTGACATGTCATCTTTGAGACGCCAGAACCAGTTGTGAATTCTAAGTCTCAAAAAGCGAGAAAAAGATCTAAGATCTTACATTTTATTCTTATATTAAGAACATAAATTTTTTCGAATAATATTCTTAGTTTTAGTACTTTGGTCTAAAATGGTCTTATATTAAGAACAAAATATTTAAATTTGAGAATTTTATTCTTATATTAAGAACTAACGATTTTCAATATAAAATTCTTAGATTTAGTAATTGAATTTTGAAATATTCTCATTTCAAGAACAAAATATTTAAGACGAATGTTCTTAATTTTTGAAAGTGGTCATTTTTTTCAGTGTATACTTCTACTTTCAGCCATTTGCGTAGATAGAAAAACAAATTCAACTTCTGGCCCATCTCTCCATCTCCATTGCCGTGTTATCCCTCGATCCCATTGACGCGCACATAAAATCGTAGCAAGTACAAATCTTCAATTAACACAAAACACACAAAAAAGCAAAGTCGATAAAGGTGAGGCTAAAGGAAAAGTAAAAGCCCAAAAGCAGAAAAACAGAAAAACAGAAAAAGGTGATTCCTGTTGCTAATTGGAAATTGAGGGGTGGCCAAAACTGCAAGACGCGCCTAAAATCCTAAAATCTCTGTCCTCCCCCGAAAATAGTACAAACCGGAAGCGTAAGTCGACCTTACTCTGCGATAGAAATGATTGTCAATTTGAGGAATTAATGTATAAAGTGACATAAAAATTGGACTTGGACTTGGAAAAATGGGTCGAAATTCGATTCGATTCGATTGTTTAAAGAGCCGAATAACGATTTGACCTTCAAAAAGAACTGTTTGTGTAATGGCAACTGGTCCAGAGTCAAATTGATTTTTATATTCATTGGCATAATGTGGAGTTGGAGGGTAACCTTTTTTTTTTTTTGGGGAGGGAACTTGCCTCATAAATTAAACATGCGGCACATAAACTAAAGTGGAAAACGGGAAAAGGGAAAAACGCACATTTAACTGTAGTATATTTGGAAAGATTTTAAATATAAATTTCAATATTTAACTACGACGTCGACAGGAAACGGTTGCCGAAACGGACGCTGGGGCGAAACGGGACGCCAGGAAGCGCCATGACAGCGGAAATGATCCATCGACCTTGTTCGGGGATAAGGCTGGACGAAGGACGATGGACGGGAAGGGGAATGGGAACGGGAGTAAGAGGTCCTCTCCCTATACCCTCAAACAACATTCATTCCACTCTGACAATTTATTTGGGCATTGGCCATGTTTGAGCCAACCAACAACGAGGGGAAAAAAGGTTTGCTGACCACAAAACGTTGAAAATATTTGTGTTTCCACTTATTTGCATTAATGCCACAGAACCGATCTGTATATACATTTACAGATATATGTGTGTGTGTGAGGCAGCCATAAATGTTTTAAACAACCTGCGACCCTGAATGGGGCCATAAACAACAACACAACAACAACAGCAGAACATTGCAAAAACATCAAATCATAAACAAAGATTAGATTCCTGTATTGCAAGCGAATATTTGGCCTTTGACCTGAGCAACATTGTCTTAAGAATTTTTTGAACGGATTTAAATTTTTTTGAAAGAAATTTAAAAAAAAAAAATAAAAAAAATTTGATGGTTGATAATATGCGGAACACCTCAAAAAATAATAAAAAAATAAAAATTAGAGGGCGATTTATGATGAATTTAGCTTCAAAAATTATTTTCGGGTCTCTTCTAGTTTTTTTTTTTAAATTAATTTTGATGTTTTAATGCAAAATGAACTTTTTTAAGTCAAAATGCACAAAACAACAATGCAAAAAGATCATTTTGCACTAAAATTTCAACATTAATTAAAAAAAAACTAGAAAAGACGCGAACATAATTTTTGCACCTAAATTCATCATAAATCTTCCTCTAATTTCGGATTTTTTTTATTTAGGTGTTCCGCATATCATGGTTATTTACCAAAGATAATTCCTAGCAAACAAAGGCAAAATTTATTTAAAAATTTATTTTAACCGATTCTAATTTTTTTAATCAAAGCCAAAATTAAAAAAACCCACTAAATTATCTAAATTTAGTTAGAATTAAAAATAGTTCTTGACTTATTTTGAATAATTATGATTCATATCACGAAATCTGAAGTCGGGAGCACTACAACAACATCAACAACAACAACCCTATGAGAGTCTACCTAAGTTTTGAGCAGCCGCTGCTCCCGGAGCCACTGCGTGCCCACCGCTGATTTATATGATAAAAAAAATGCCATTTCAACCCGATTGAATAAACTCAGACAAAATATTTCGAAATCCGAAGCTGTTGAAGTTCTGTCAAAAAATTCTTGACAAAAAAAATAATAAAATTTGATATAAACACATTTCACATTTTTTTAGATTTCAAGACAAAATAAAATACATAATTTTCAACAAAATCCGGATTTAAGTGTATATTGTAAACGTGGAAAAAAAAGTTTCGTTCGATTATAAAAAATTGCAAAGCCCAAATAAATATTTTTTAATACTATGATATTGGTCAAATTGTGAGTGAAAAATAAAAAAAGATGGTGAATGGAATAGTTGTTAAAAATAAGGAGACGACAGCTCAACACAGCAAATGGTCCCAGTTTGTGGAGATGAACAGGTTTTTCCATGGCGGCCCTTTGAGTCGCTGTCAATCGGCGCCCTGTTTGCAGCCAATTGGGAACAAGACGCCAAACTTAGCCCAACTGAGTTTGTCCTGGCAGCTGGCCTGCAATCCTGCGGACAGTTCGCATCTTCGCAACGACGACTGTGTGCTGAGATCGCACTCCAAGAGCGACAGACTCAGGGCCAAGTACAAACACAGGCCCAAAATGAAACCGAAACCGTTCAGAGAGAAGAAGGCCAAGTCAAAGGTGACTAGGGATGGCACGATTAATCATATGATACACAATAATCGATTATTTTGCTTCCATTGGCGATTTAATTGTATCGTAAAATGTGTTGCGAATTATTGAAACACTAATCGATTATTCGATCAAATAATCGCGTCGTTGCCAACATTTTTTCAGAGAAACACACATGGACATTTTATTCCAAAAAAATAGTAGCAAAAATATATACAGTCAAACTTCCCTAACTCGAATCACCATTATCCACGAAAAAAGTTCGAGTTAGGGAGACTTCGAGTTAGGGAAGTAGAATTGTATGAAATTTGCCTAGTATTGCCACTCGATTTTGTTCGAGTTAGAAAGACTTCGAGTTAGGGAAGTTCGAGTTAGGGAAGTTCGACTGTATTTGAAAATATTTTTTTGCAGTCACTCTTAGAATTTTTTAACAAAATTTTCTGCATCAAAATATTTTTTGTGAAAAATCGAGGAAAAAACTGGATAAAGTAGATTTATACATAAATTTGAAATTTTCGATGGGTACCTAATGGATTAAAGAAAGTTTTGTGTCATTCGAACGGAATTGAAATGACCATTCCATTGATGAAAATATGTCAAATGTCAAAATTTGACCTGCATACTTTAAGCTGTGAGCCACTGTAGTTATATATTTTGGGCATTTTATTATTGTTCTTAATTTTTTTTTGCTATACAATGGCATTGCATTACACAATATTTTAAAAAACTATAACAAAAATTAATCATCTGATTAATCGATTATTTTTATTTTTCCTCGATTAATTGCAATTAATAATCGCGTAGCTTAAATTAATCATATGATTCAATAATCGATTAATAAATTTTTTTTGCCATCCCTAAAGGTGACTCAATTAACTCATGATAAGCCCAAGATAATGGTCGTGGATGCCACAAAGGAGTTGCAAATTCGTCAGCAGGAGCAGGAACGAGATTATGAGAGAAATCAAAAGGTTGAAAAGCTAGAAATGCCATTCAATGAGCCAGATCAGCAGCCAGTCGCAGCTCGAGTGAGGAAACCACGAGCTGAGTTGGTCGCCAAGGCACCCAAAAGGACCTTGGGTGTTCCGCTCTGCTATCGGCCCACAATGTTGCTGGGTCCTCGATACTATCACGATCTGCAGTACTACAATCAACAGCAGTACTACCAACAGCTGCAGCGACAACAGCAACAACAACAACAACAACAGCTGATGCAGCAAAGGATCTACTATCGTCCTATGCAGCAAGGATATGATTATGAGCATTGTCCACGATATGAAGTGCCCATTGAATCAATGTACCGCAAGCTAAAAAAGGGCAGTCGCTACTGCGGCAACTTTTACTACAGATAAAATTTGATGGGACTGCATATCGTGTGATATCCGCTCATTCCAATTCCAAGTTCCCGTCTTTATCAGTCTGTCCACCCACCAATTGTGTAATTACACTAATGTTCAATTGTCAACAAATTCTGACCACATAAATAAGTGTCTAACGATGGTGACTTAAACAAATCTGATTTTCTTTGAAACGGAATCGAAACAGAAAGAAAGGAAAACATATTAATACTTATTCAGGGGTGCCACAAAAATCGCTAGCGAAATATAATTCCGCAGAAAGCATTTTCGCGCGGATAATTCTAAAGTGCCACAAAACTTTGAGGGATTTAATTTTTTTTTTAGCATTTTCTACAACCTTTTCGAACTTGGTTGCTAAGGGTTGACACCATCTCAGATTAAATTACCCAAGGGTTTGATTAGCAACTTTTTTTAATTTATAATTGCAAAACAATAAGCTTTTAATTTTTTTCTTATTTAATTTATAAATTTTAATGTATTTATATAATAATTGATTTTGCTTAGTTAAAAATTATTAAAAAGTAATTGGTGCGACAAAATAAAAGTTACTCGACAGCTCCAGCACCTGTCTGCGATTAGTCTGGCAACTCTGCGTGACAAATGTTTTCACAAATTGCACAATAAGTCAAAGAATTTTGCGGTAAAACTTGTTTTACCTCAAAGAGCTATTTTTTTTAATGCTTAATTTATAGAAAACAGAAGTGGTTTCGAATTCTGACAAAAAAATGTGGCATCACTGCCCCTGACTGCGAAAATCTAAATCGGACTAGGTGGCAGCATTGGACGCCAGCGGACTTAGCGCTAGTTTATTCCGCTCAAAATTATTCTGCGAATTGACTTGTGGCACAGCGGAATGAAATTGAGTTGAAATTCAAGTGAAAGCGATTTCTGTGGCACCCCTGAATAATGAATAGTAGAGTTCAGATTAAATGTCTCACAAAACATCGTCTAAGAGCTTGAGTATTGCGTCAGCTGTACAATTCTCTTGAAATATTTACAAAATTAATATAGCTGCAATAAAATATGAACTTTGAGGTCACACTTTGGTCAAAAAGACATTTCGCATGGGAATCGGCCAATCAAATTTGGCACACAGATTTCTGTAAGCCCCACGCAGGCCAAGTTTATTTCATATTTTTGCCACTCCATTTTCCGCCTCCGCAAATATTTAGTTTTCTTTGTTAATCTACTAATTTTAGCTTTCATTCTGCTTAATCACATCAAGATCCGACAAATAGATCGATAGTAATGGCTGATTAAAGTCTTTCAAGTGAAGCGCCTAAAAGTATGCCACAACTTTTGTTTGCTATTCTAAATGCTGGCAATGATAGTATACTAAAGTCGGGAACTCGTCTATAGCATTTCCTGCTGGTTTTGGCATTTCATTTTTATTTAATTGGAAAACTGCAATTTTTATTTCGCAAATTAAAATTTTGCTTTACCAACTGTAGCCTTGGGTAGCTTAGCATTACTGCCATTCCATTTGCGTGTAATTTCTTGTTTATTTACGAGTCTATTTCACTTTTGTGTGGAATTAATTCTAAACTCGTTAGCTGATTCGCTTTTTAATTGAAACCCATTTAATCTGTAGGCTGTAGACTTCAACGGCCATTGCAAGTGCACGTCAGTCGGGAAATATAGACAGACCTTGACATGATACTATCTGACATTCGAGTGAATTCCCGATTTGAAATGCCCGCTGGGCGCTGCCATCAGTTATGGCCATGGCCAACACAACATGGCGGGCAGACTGCGGTGCTAATTAGCCCTCAACAACAACAACACAATTTGCAGCAATTGAACTGGTAAAGAGGAGAAGGAGGGGAAGAAGGAGAATAGGAGGCAGTGTTGCCAACTCCTCCGCACAAAAAAAGGCCGGTTAAACCCAAAAAAAAGGCCAGTTAAACAGACAGATTTATTTTTAAAAGGACAAAAAATCTGGACAAACAAAATTTTCCTATTAATACAAATAAAAATAATTCATAATTCATTCATATTATAGCTTTAAAAACAACTCCAATATTGAAAGTATTAGCTCTTTACTGGCCAGTAAAATATTTTCCAAAGGAAATGCATCATTTTTTTTTTTAAATTGTTATTCGGCGAAAAATTTATGTCTTAGAAAATTAATGATATATTATATGGCGACTTAAAACAATAAAAGAGGATGAATAAAGCATAAAGAAAAATAAATTTAAAAATTGCATTTTCTCCGGATAGGACGCTTACATTTTTTTTTTCTCCAGAAATCGCAGTTTTAAATGGGGCAAATGTGTCCTTAAAAGGACGATATCGGAAAATCAAAATGTTGTAATTGATCAATTGTATAAGCGAAAGAAATAAAAAAAGTATGAATAAAAGTATAAAATAATATTAAAATGCAGGGATCAAAACCCTAACAGAAACCGTAACAATAAAAAAAGTTTTTATCTGACAGAAACCTTTAAACCGAATTAACCGTTTCATTTGAAAGGGTTAATTTCGGTATTTCATACATCTTCAAATACATTTTTTATTTCAAATTTTTATATTAAAAATTGAAAAAAAGCTTTATTTTTAATTGATATTTTAAAAATTGCGTATAACTTTAAAAATACAATTTTAAAAGCATATTTTATTATTCATTTTTGTTATGAAAATTTAAAAAACAAATTAAAAATAATTTAAAACGAAAAACTTTGAACTGTTTTTATTTATTTCGACTCACAAGTCTTGTTTGCGATCTCTGATATTTTGTTATTAGTTTTGTATTTTATTTTTAATTTTATTTTTTATTTTTAATTTTATTTATATGTGAAAAAAATGTGTGAATGAAACATTGAGAAAGTTATGCCTTTTTAATTACTATTTTATTGTTTATATAATTATATTTTTGCAAAGAAATTAATTTTTTTGTGAACCGAAACCATACCGGTATTTTAAAACCGAAACATACGAAAACCGGTTCACCGTTACGAAACCTTTATTCAAAGATTTTGCGTAACCGATAACCGAAAACCTAAATCCGAGCAAACCCGAAACCGTAACTGAAACCAATATTCGTTTCGGTTTTAATCCCTGTTAAAAAGTCATTTTTTCCGGTTAGGGAACGTTTTGAACTTTTGCCGGAAATCGTAGTTTCAAAACGGACAGATTTGTCCGCAAAACGGACAAATTGGCAACACTGATAGGAGGCGACTATGTTGCCCTTCAATGACCTGTGAATGGAGTTTGGTTGGAATTGGGGTATTTTAATATACTCGCACCTCTTTGGCCTAATATTATAGGAAATGGAATGGGAAGAGGGGAGGGAATTGGGGTTGGGGTTAGGGTTGGGGTTGGTCGCGGTTTACACAGGTCGCATCCACAGATACAATTAAAATCGAAGCTGGCAAACAAACAAACAAATGGAGAAACACAGCAAAAGCAAAATGAAAACGAGCGAAAATAATGAAGTGGATAAAGTTGGTTGGAAAAACGAAACGAAACGAAACACGGGAAACTGAATCAACAGTAACAGAAACAGGAATAGAAATAGCGCAAATGTGGAGTGAGAGAGCAAGAGAGAGAGAGAAAGAGAAAGAGACAGAGAGAGAGCTGGAGTGTTTGAAGGAATTTTGAGTGAAATTCAAGGTATCATGGAATCGAATGAGGGGCAAAGGGAAATGGCAAGAAAACAACATGGGAAAACTTTTGTAATTACAATAAAATTTTCACAAATACCTTTCAATTGTTTTTGGTGTGTGTGTGTGTGCGAATGTGTCTGTGTATGTATTTATGTGTGTGTTTGTTTGTTTGTGCTGGAAAAGCGGAAAATGAGGCAGCTTTAATAGGCGTCTGCAGACTACAACAATTTTAGCCAAAATTTGAATGAAAATAAGAGCAAGCAAAATTGACAAAGAGAAAAAAGCAGAGCGCCAAATTAAAAGAAAACACTACCAAAAAAATGTGAGTACATGTACACTGAAAAAAAAAACAGACCACTTTCTAAAATCAAGAACATTCGTCTTAAATATTTTGTTCTTGAAATTAAAATATATTTTAAGACCAAATTACTAAAACTAAGAATATTAATCTTGAAAATCGTAAGCTCTTTATGAAAGAATAAAATTCTCAAATTTAATATAAGAATATTTTAAGACCAAATTACTAAAACTAAGATTATTAATCTTGAAAATCGTAAGCTGCTAATTTAAGAATAAAGTTCTCAAATTTAAATATTTTGTTCTTTATATAAGACCATTTTAAGACCAAATTACTAAAACTAAGAATATTAATCCAAAAAAATTTTAAGTTCCTAATATAAGAATAACAATCTTAGATCTTAGATCTTTATCTCTTAAAATAAGAACAAAAATCTTAAAGTTTTGTCACTTTTTGAGATTTAGAATTCACAACTGGTTCTGGCGTCCTATTTTTATCAGTATATGTGTACAAAATAAAATGACAAATTATAATTAAAACTAGTCGGCGGTGCTACAGTCGAGCGGTACTCGACTGTCGGAGACCCCGTACTTATTATAAAGATATCTCAAACAACAAAAAGATTTTCATACTAAGACTTTATTTGGACTGATCGTTCCTATGGCAGCTATATGATATAGTAATCCGATTTCAATCAAATTTGGTCAGTATGTATGGGACCATCTTTTATGCATATTCTGTTAGTTTGGTTGAAATATCTCAAACAGCAAAAAAGTTTTCCATACTAAGACTTGATTTTCAACTGATTGTTCCTATGGGAGCTATATGATATAGAAGTTCGATTCCAACCAAATTTGGTCAGTATGTATGAGACCATCTTTTATGCATATTCTGTCAGCTTGGTTGAAATATCTCAAACAACAAAAAAGATTTTCATACTAAGACTTGATTTTCGACTGATTGTTCCTATGGCAGCTATATGATATAGTGGTCCGATCCAAAATCTAAAACAAACTCGATCTGCTCTTAATATAGACGAACCTACATACCAAGTTTGGAGTCTCTAGCTTTTACAGTCTCTGAGATCTAGGCGCTCTTACAGACGGACAGACGGACGGACGGACAGACGGACATGGCTATATCGACTCGGCTGTTGATGCTGATTAAGAATATATATACTTTGTGGGGTCTGCCACGCCTCCTTCTGCCTGTTACGCACATTTTTTTTTTGTGACAAAGTTAATAGACCCCTTTACTTTTTTAAAGTACGGGGTCTAAATATTGGAAGCTTTTTATTTTACACTCAGGTTAATTTAAGGCATCTTGGACTTGTTATTAGTGCCAATTTGAAGTGGTTTCTATTTAAATGAAGTGTGTGTATATATTTGTGTGTGTGTGTGTCCAAGTTGATGGCTCATTTTTTTCAACACACACAAATATTTGTACTGTTATTGTGACTGTGGAAATATTTGCATTTAATTTCGTAAAAGTGTCGAGAACTCGAAACAAGTTAAGAACAAAGCCCAAAATATGATGCGATCCGAATCGAATGACAATAAATTGCAAAATCTGAACACTGTATAAAACATGTACTTAGTGTAGTTGTTAAGGGATGAAGGGGGTGAGTTGGGCAGGGCAGGGCAGGGGAGAGAAGAGTGTTATGGGGGATAAATTTACGTTGAGCTGATAATGTGCAAAGACAAATAACAAAAAAACACATGACAAAAGCAGCACTCGAAACTGTGTGGAGCAGGGGAATAAGAAAGGGAAAGGGAGTGTGTAAGGGGAGTGAGAGAGAGGGACGGAGTAAGGGTAGGAGACTGAATCAACAACAATAAACAAATATCGCTTACAATGGCGGCCTACTAAGTAACAACAACAGCAACAACAGACAAACCCCCAGTAAAGTGGAAAGAAAAACCACCTACCCCCTACCCCTTGCCAACCATTCAACAGCTAAAGAGAGAGAGAGAGAGCGAGAGAGGAGAAGGGAGACAAAGACAATGAAGTTGAAGCCGAAGATTACGAATTTCAGAGACTTGTTTTGCCCTACGAAAATAAGAGACAAGACACCAGAAAAAAAGAACAACAACAGCAAAAAGTTAGAAGTGTGGAAAAGAACAAAAAAAAAGGGAATGAGAGACAGAGACAGAGACAGAGATAGAGAAACACCGATTGGCAATTGATGTGTTTGGCAGAGTGAATGGGAATGGAAATGGAAATGGAACTGGAGTTGGTTTCGGTTTTTATACATAAGTGAAATGAGAAGCTGCTGGCTTAGAAGTTGTACAGAGTTTGCTTTCAATTATGCCCAGCAAAGTGTAAAAAATAATAAAAAAAAAAAGAGAACAAATCTGCAACAGATTATCCGTGCTGAAACACTCAAAAGGTTTCGAAAATCCCTGGAAAAATTGTTAAAAGGTGATTTAGGATTGAAGAAATTTATTTCTAAAAATTTGGAATGTAATTTTGTTTAATACTTTTAAGCTGATTGGAATGCTATTAATTTTGAAATGGATGCACAGAATATTTGATATTTATAATATTTATTGAAATGTTAAAAAACAAATATTATATTAAATATTACGGAAAATATGATCAGTCTTAGAAAGTAGTCTAAAGTAATTGTCAGTCGATTAAGCTCAACTTAAGCGATTCAATATACGAATGTCGAAGAATATTACTCAGAATATGAAAATTCGGGAAAAAAAATTATGAATCCAAAATTAGGAGTTCAAAATGACGAATCCGAAGCTAGAAATACAGTTATTAGGAATCAAAAATTAGGAAAGCAAAAATTGGGAAGACAAAAATAGGGAGTACAAAAATTGGGATATTCAAAATGAGAAAACAAAAATTAGAAAAAGCCGATATCAAAAATAAGTTATTATTTATTCATCTATTATTATTCGATTGCCAGCGCATATGATATTTATTCGAACCATTTAATTCAAAATCTACATGTTTACAGTTGTGTGCCACCTTATATAAAAAATCAACTTTTTTTTTTAACTTTGTGTTGGTCGTATGAATTGAGTAGCGATTTAAGACGGTTGTCTACCTTTCACATTTTGATTGTTTTTTTTTTATCCGGGCCTATCTCCAATGACAGGAAAACCAAGGATACTTTTCCCACTTTTTAGACCCCGTACTTTAAAAGAGTAAAGGGGTCTATTAACTTTGTCACAAAAAAGAATAAGTGCGTAACAGGCAGAAGGAGGCGTGGCAGACCCCATAAAGTGTATATATTCTTAATCAGCATCAACAGCCGAGTCGATATAGCCATGTCCGTCTGTCCGTCCGTCCGTCTGTCTGTCCGTCTGTAAGAGCGCCTAGATCTCAGAGACTATAAGAGCTAGAGACTCCAAACTTGGTATGTAGGTTCATCTATATTAGGAGCAGATCGAGTTTGTTTTAGATTTTGGATCGGACCACTATATCATATAGCTCCCATAGGAACAATCAGTTGAAAATCAAGTCTTAGTATAGAAAACTTGTTTACTGTTTGAGATATTTCAACCAAACTAACAGAATATGCATAAAAGATGGTCCCATACATACTGACAAAATTTGATTGAAATCGGATTACTATATCATATAGCTGCCATAGGAACGATCAGTCCAAATTAAGTCTTAGTATGAAAATCTTTTTGTTGTTTGAGATATCTTTACAATAAGTACGGGGTCTCCGACAGTCGAGTACCGCTCGACTGTAGCACCGCCGACTAGTTTTTTTCCTAATTTTTGTACTCTGAATATTTTTCTTAGTTGAAATTCCTATTTTATGACTCCTAATTTATTCTTCCCAATTTTGGATTCCTAAAATTTTATTCTTGGTATTTTTTTATAATTTCTGCTATTTTAAAATTTCCTAAGAAATATTCGGAATTCATATGACGTACCAACTTTAGCATCGTATCACTTTTAAGAATACCCTTTAAAAACTACGCTGCAAAGTACAGAGCATCTGTTAGTCGATCATTCGCCAGTTGAATGTGCTGATAGTTCCGAGTGAAAGAAAAGCGAGAGTCGCAGTAGGCAGTAGTTATAGTTAGAAGATGATTTGCTTGCATCCCAGATTGAAGTAACTTCAACTTGTGCTCAGTGCGGTTTAAGAGTCGGCTGAATCCAGCTCCCAGCTATAGACACTGCATTTCCTGCCATTTCCGGTTAAGGTATTAGCAATAGTCCCTCCCCTTCCCCTCTCCCAAGCGATTCCCTTTCTTGCCAATATTGAAAATCGCTGTAAAAACGCAGCAGAAATGGAAAAAAGAAGAAAACGAGCAAAGCAAAGCAAGAAATGATAAACTGACAGACTGATAGACTGACTGACTGAGGAGTGGGTGGTGGAATTGGTGGCTCTGTTGGGCGGATTGGTTTGGGCCAAACTGATGTGCAAAATACATTTCAAAAGCGGAATTCATGGTCGCAAACGCTTTGAGGTTTTTACACTTGGTTTTCAATTTTTTTCTCTCTCTTTTTTTTTTGCATTTTATTTTGCCAGGACATCTGGAGAAGTCTCGCTTTGGTTCAAGGACACAACAAGCTGCCTGTTTGTCATTTGGCTTTTCTTTTATTTTTATTTTTATTTTATTTTAATTTTTTTTTTTTTTTGCTTTAGCTTTGAAATTTGTTGTTTTCAATTCTGTTTTCGTTTTTCAATGCTTCGCATAAAGAGATTAGCGCTCAATTTTAAATTGAGAGGCTTATTAGAGAAGTCTTCCTTCTCGCTCTCTCCCTCTCTCTCTCTCTCTTCCCTTTCTCTCTCCCTCTAACACTCTCTTGCTGCTGATTGAATTGCGCACTTGGCCTAAATTCAACGCTTGTTTCTAAGGATTTAATCTGGCTTTTATTGTTCATTTGGCCGCCCTTTCTGTCTATTTGGCGAATACTACGAAATATGTATGTATGTACACTACGGGCCAAATTAATAAGTACACTCTTCCTTTTACTATAACAGCTATTTTAAGTCAAGTTCTTCATATTTAAAAAACATATTTGAAAAGGTCATCTAAATTCCGTTTGAACGACGCATTAACGTAACCCATTGAAATATTCGAGTTTTAAAAAAAGTCAACTTTGAAAACTTTCCTCGATTTTTAAAAAAAAGTTGGGATGCAAAAGCATTCTTCAAACAATTTTAGGAGTGACTGCAAAAAAAAATTTTCAAAAATCTTTTTGCTTATATTTCTTTAATTTTTTAAAAATTGCTTAAAAGGCACTTATTGTATGAAAATGACGAAAGAGCAATTTTGAAAAAATTATAAAACATATACAGTGGCGGCAGAATTAATAGCACCGCTCTTTCTTTTACTATAACAGCTATTGTAGATCAAGTCTTCAAATTTAAAAAATATATTTGGAAAGGTCATCTAAATTCCGTTTGAATGATGCAAAACTTTCCTTAACCCATTAAGTACCCATTAAAATATTCGAATTTTAAAAAAGGTATACTTTTTCAACTTTTTTCCTCGATTTTTTCCAAAAAATGTTGGGATGCAAAAACATTCTTCAAACAATTTTAGGAGTAATTGCAAAAGAAAATTTTCAAAAATATTTTTGCTATTATTTTGTATAATGTTTTGAAAACT
>JBAMBJ010003326.1:0-27500 GCA_037043495.1 Drosophila recens | reverse complement strand
GTATGTGTGTGGCTTCTACTCTAACTTGAAGCCGGACGCACGTCTGCGGCAGCAGGTGAAGTTCCGTTCACGTGTTGTGTTAGTGTGCAATCAAATCAGTTGGCCTGGCCAATAATGGAATAGGCCAAGTGCTCGTTCTTATCGCGCTTCCGCCCTTCAATCCCATCTCATTCCATCCCATGAATTGTGCGTCTCATCTTCTTCTCCTACTCCCTTCACACAACAATAACAATCAAATATAATTCACAAAATATGTTTAAACGCCCACAGATTTGGTTGCTTGTCCATTTGTCCATTTGCTTTTTGGTAGCTTTGTATATTTATTTATTTATTTATTTTCTTTTCATTTTTTTTTTTTTTTTTGGTGGGCGTTTTTCGCTTTGTTGTTGTTGATTTTGTTGGATCTTCTGCTTTGTTGGTTTTCCATTTTTATTTTATATTGTGTGGACAATCGCAGGTTGACACATGTGCGGCTATTAGAAACTGCCCCCGTTGCCCTTCCCTCTCCCTCCCCGCCCCTGCCTACTCATCTCTGCATATCAGTTGCAGCAGAAGGGGGCGGGGGCAGAGACGCCTACAAAAAAAGCAAAGATACAACGATAAGGCAACGAAGGCGGCAACAAAAATTCTAGAGCTTTTCTATGGTCCAATTAGTCGAAATGTTGCACGCACCTGGCAACAGGAGGCAGGAGGCGCGTGCCACGCCCACCAGCGTGGAAAAAGCGACCGCAGCGGAGACAACATGGAAATTGGCAGATGAATATGGAGATGAAGATGAAGATGGAATACAGAGAATAGGCAAAAAATAAAAGCATTTATTTGTCAGCACAAAATAATCAAGGATCATAATATGTCAACAAACTACAGGCAGCCACTGTGTGGCAAGGTGTGACTGTGCCTCTGTGTGTGTGTGTGTGTGTGTGTGTGGACAGTGCTGCAAAACAAGCACAAGGACACACAGACATACAAAAATGCCACAAAAGGAATAAAAGAAGATGAAGCAAAGAAACAAAAAAAAAAAAAACAAATGTAAAGAAAAGCAGAGTGCGTGTCCTTTTGGTGTGTGTGTGTGTGCGTGTGTGTGTGTGTGTGTGAAATGTGTGCCACACGAGGCAGCGAAAGTGTAGCACAAACATGGCGTAATAGATAGGGGAGAGAGGGGCAGGAATAGGGGCTGACTTGGGAAGGGAAAAAGTGGGAGGTTGTCGCTGACAGCTGGTGAAAATGTACTGGAGTGCATTGACAATACGGCAGCAACTGCTTGACCAGCCAGCACTTGAAGTCAGAGAGAGACAGAGAGACAGAGAGAGAGAGGGATAGACAGAGAGATAGACAGAGAGAGGGATAAAAAGAGAAAAAGAGACACAGAGAGGAAGCTGCGAATTCTATAGAGTTTCTATACACTTCTACAGTTCAAAGGGCAAATGTTAAATGCACACATACTCACACACACTCACACACACACACACACACACATACACTACTGACCAATATAATAAGTACACTCTTTTTTTTTACTTTAAAAACTATTGTAAGTCAAATCTTCATATTTACAAAATAAATTTGGAAAGGTCATTTAAATTCCGATTGAATGATGCATAACTTTCCTTAAAAACAAATATATTTTCATGCAAAAAAATTCTTGAAACAATTATAAGGGTGGCTGTTAAAAAACATTAATAAAAATATTTTCCCTGGTATTTTTTACAATTTGTTGAAAATTGCTTAAAAGGCACTTATTGGATGAAAATGACGAATAAGTGCCTTTTAAGCAATTTTCCAAAAAAATATAAAAAATACTAGGTAAAAGATTTTTTAAAATGTTTTTTTGCAGTCATTCCTAGAACTGTTTCCAGAATTTTTTGGCATCAAAAAAATATTGGAAAAAGGTTTTAAAATTAGACATTTACATACATACGAAATTTTCAATGGGTACTTAATGGGTTATGGAAGTTTTTGTATTATTCAAACGGAATTTTCCAAATTGTATTTTTAAATATGAAAACTTGACTTACAATAGCTGTTGTAGTATAAAAAAGAGTGTACTTATTATTGTGGCCAGTAGTGTATGTATGTATGGCATTATCTGCAGGAAGCAGATCTCAAAAAGCCCATTCAGCATTTGATTTCTGCATTTGACTTTCGTTTGTTCTCTTGTTCCTCTTGTTCCTCTTGTTCCTCTTGTTCTCTTGCAGCGGGCAGCAAGAAAAGTTAATTGCGCTGCGCTCTCCACCTGTCAATGGCCAAGTCGAGTTTTGAAAGATAGCGCCTGTTGGCTAAAACTGTTCACTTTTGGCTCAAACCAACTGTGTGTGGGCAGCTGCAACGCCCATGTGTATAAGATATGAGATACTTGGCTACTTGGCTTCACAACACCTTGAGTTTGGATGTTAGACAGACAGACAGTGAGTCAGTCAGTCAGCTGGCCAGTTAGTCTGTTTGCCAGTTGGCCAGTTAACCAGTTTGTTAGCCCGTTTAAGCCATGACGCCCACACGCGTCTGTCTTTGCGAGCGTTGTACGTTGTTCGTTGTTCGACGTGGGCGTCTCTTAAAAAGTTTACGTAATTCGTAAAGAAAACCAACTAGTCGGCGGTGCTACAGACGAGCGGTACTCGACTGTCGGAGACCCCGTACTTATTATAAAAACATCTCAAACAAAAAAAAGATTTTCATACTAAGACTTTATTTGGACTGATCGTTCCTATGGCAGCTATATGATATAGTAATCCGATTTCAATCAAATTTGGTCAGTATGTATGGAACCATCTTTTATGCATCAGTTCTGTCAGTTTGGTTGAAATATCTCAAACAGCAAAAAAGTTTTCCATACTAAGACTTGATTTTCAACTGATTGTTCCTATGGCAGCTATATGATATAGTGGTCTGATCCAAAATCTAAAACAAACTCGATCTGCTCCCAATATAGACGAACCTACATACCTAGTTTGGAGTCTCTAGCTCTTATAGTCTCTGAGATCTAGGCGCTCTTACAGACGGACAGACGGACGGACGGACAGACGGACGGACGGACAGACGGACATGGCTATATCGACTCGGCTGTTGATGCTGATCAAGAATATATATACTTTATGGGGTCTGCCACGCCTCCTTCTGCTTGTTACACACATTTTTTTTTGTGACAAAGTTAATAGACCTTTACTTTTTTAAAGTACGGGGTCTAAAAACCGAAAGCGGACCGAGTTTATCAGTCGCTGCATTGCACTTGCCACATGCTGCGTGTGGCACCGAAATAGCGACGGGCTATTTAAAGTCATAAACTGCATTGGCCACAGCACACCACGCCCCCTCTGTGGAAGGGGTTGGGGGCATGACAGTCGTTGAGAATGCCAACGGTAATTGCTGAGATGTCAACACTGCAGCATGGATGCTGATGCCACCACATACATACATTCAACATTCAACATGCCGCATGCAACAGCTAACAAGCAAATTCAATTTGTTAGGCAGCTACACAGTGCTGCACAGAAATACTTGTACGCATATAGAATAAAAAAAAGAATATGCATATACATATAAATAAATCGGTTGCAATATAAGTCTTGCAACTGAAATAGAAACGAGACGAGCAACAAACAAAAGTGCACTTGAAGTCGCCACATAGATGTTGCACGATGATTTCGAATCTGTGGCAGCATTGTTCATGTTGTTGTTATTGTTACTCATGTTGTTGTTGCATTTGTAAAGTGAACTCCTGCAGCGTTTCGTCAGATCGTAGCATGTGGTAATTGCTCTGTGTTGCAGCTACCTGAGTGCCGAGTGCCGAGTGCCTTGTGCCCTGCCACAACAACAACTACAACACCAACGACAACAACTAGCTGCCCAGATTTATGAGTGCTCAACAATCATGCCACATGTGTCCTGTGTCCGTGTGTCGTGTTTATGTTTCATGTCTAGTTGGCCCCTTGCCACGCCTTGTTGCCACTGAGAAAATAAACAGTTTATTGGATATATCAAGTAATATAATAAACATTTCCTCTTCAACCTATTGGCATTTTATGAGCCAGTCGGAAAGCTAACAAAGATTAAAATATTCCATATTCTTAAAAAATAATTAATATTTATTTTACGTGGACTAAAAGCAGCCGAATAAAGATTATTTACAACTTTTAATGGAACATGAAAAATAATTATTAATAAGTTTACAATTGAAGAATTTTATAAAAATATGAAATAAAATCTGAAAGATAAAATACTATTTAAAAAGCTGAACATTTTTGGAGAAATCGATCATATTGAATTTGATGATATACATTTTACAGTTTTGTTGGATATATAAAATTGTGTAATACAAAACTTCCTCTTCAACTTATAGGCATTTTATGAGCAAGTCGAATAGCTAACTAAAAAAGTTAAAAATATTCCAGGTTCTTAAGAAATATTTATAATTAATTTAAAGTTGACTAAGAGCAGCCTAATAAAGATTATTTAAAAATTTTAATGAAATATGTAAAATAATTATAAATAAGTTTACAATAAAAAAATTGTTTATAAATATAAAATAAAATCGGAAAGATAAAGCGCTACTTAAGAAGCTGAACATTTTTGGAAAAATCTAAAATAATAAATTTGGTGATATACATGATATTTAATGTAATTAATCATTTTGATTGATTTTTATTTACACATTTAAGAATATTCTTTTCTTATTTACCACAAATTCTTGCCAATTTCTTTTTGCCGGCTGATTTTAATCGGCGTTAAATAAATTTAAAAATTAGTATATTTATAAATAAGAAGATTTATAAATAAGTAAATTTATAAATAAGTAAATTAATAAATAAATGTTATGTTATCTATGAATAATAATTAACATATATATTACTGCATTTAAAAGAAAATGCCAATGATTAAATAAAATTTGTTTTATAGGAATAAATTGTATCTTTTAATTTAGACTTCTAGCCATTTTACGAGTTGGTCGAAAATTTAAATTGAAAAGCTTTATATACTTAAAAGAAAATAAAAAAGAATGATTGTATATTAAAAGAGAGCTTCAATTGCCTCTAAGCAGCTGCCTTTGGTCCATCGCTCGCCAGTGACTAACTAATGAAATGAATTTCAATTACGAGTGTCTAGAAGTAGTCCTATCGGCGCAGGATATTAGCAATGTGCAGCCCAGTGTACTTCCTACGCAAAATATTCCCTCAGAGGGAGAGTGAAAGAGAGAGAGAGATAAAGAGAGAGAGGGAGAGAGAATCATAGATGATTGCGCCAGAGTTGTGATGGGTTTCAGTTTGAATTTGATGCGAATTGATTTGGTTAGCGAGCAATGGTGACTGATACAATTGAAGAAGGACTACAGACCGCACATGCACTGCAGGCGAGAGAGAGAGAGAGAGAGAGAGAGTGGGGAGACAGTTGGACAGGATGGATGAATAAATAAAGAGGGCAAATCAAGCAAATGCCAAATGAGACTCGTCATAGACTGACTGACTAGCTGACTGACTGACAGATGCTTGAAATTGGCTGACAGGGGGAGGGAAAGAGGGAGTGGGGCGGGGGGAGGGGGGCATACTGGCCATGGCAATGACAGACAGCGCTGCTGCGCCACTTTTGGTAATAAGAAACGCCTTCACAGGCCCAGTCAATAAATTAAATGCTTGCCATGGGAAGAAGCTGCCTGTCTATCCAGGATGTAATTGAAAACCATTTGCGGATAGGTACGAGTTGGAAGGGGGAGGGAGTTAGAAGGGGAGGGGGAGTTGGAGGTGCCACCACAAAGTTGTTGTTGCCCAGATCGATGGCTTCATTCGCTGTCTGCTAATTTAAATTTATGAATTTTTAAACAGCTCAATAATGACAAAAAGTGCGAGGCGTGCTTACAATTTGTTGTCCCAAAAATAAGTAAATTTATAGGTGTGTGTGTGTGTGTGTGTATGTGTGTGTGGCCACATCCTGCACTTGCTTCCACACACTTTCATTTTTCTTGAGTATTTAATCAAGTGTGAATAATTGCATCATTCTGCCTCAAAGGGAGTCGATTTCCTTTGTGTGTGCCCAGATACAGATACAAAGACACTCTCGCTCTCTCTCTGTCTGTTATCGATATAAGAAGCAAAGCCACACGCACCTCCCACACCCACACACACACACAAACACACACACACACTTACATACACACCCATATCAATGACTTGAATTCAGCATCGAGGTCCTTTTCAATTTTATTTAAGCATTAAAATCGAAATCATCGCAAGTTGAATGAATTTTAAAATGTTATTTATGTATGAATCTTCGATTCTCATTTCCCCGTCCCAGTTTGTATGCATAAAGAAGGTCTCGTGTCAGATTTGTATTTTACAACACGCACAGAAGTATGAGATACTCAAATATGCCCGGTACTTAATAAATAACGATATTTTGAATCGTTTTTATGCTTTAAATATCAATTTTACAGTGTATTTAATTTATGCAGCAATTAATTATTTTTATTTTAAATATTTTTAAATAAAATAATGTGTATGAATCTCAAATATTTTAAAAGAATGACAGATTGTTTAAATGTAAATTTTGAAATTCTCACTAAACGTCAAATAAATGCAGTCGAAACAACCAATTCAATTTTTTAAATAAACAGTTGAAAAATAGCTTTAGATATCTATAGACTGCTGTGCAGATAGAAGTACTAGTTACTCAAATATTCCCAGTAATCAATAACGATACTTTTGATCATTTTTATGTTTTAAATACCAATTTTACAGTGTATTTAATTTGTGCAACAATTAAATATTTTTATTTTTAATATTTTTAAATGGAATAATGCATATAAGTCTCAAATATTTTAAAAGAATTCCAGTAGTAAACTGTTTAAATATATATTTTGAAATTCACACTAAATGCAGTCGAAACAACCAATAAAAATTTTTAAAATAATTTTTCAATTAAAAATAACAGCTTTAAAAGACATTTCCAGAGATAAAAAAAATTGAATTATCTACAATATTTTCAATTTTATTTACAATTTTCATATTCTTCTAATTTTTTTTTTTTTAATATTTTGTGTGCATTTCTTCGATTTAATTTGTTGAAAACACTCACGATATCGTGTGTCGATAACAAATGAAACACGAAACGCGACCAACTCTAGTTCCGATTGGCTTCATTGTGCAACATGTGTGTTAGAGTGTGTGTGTGTGTGTGTGTATCTGTGTATGTGTGGGTTTGGGGGCGTCTCTGCATATTTTATGCAGATTCGATAAGTTTACAACACAACAACAACAACAACAAGCAAAGTGAGTTGTTGTTGTTCATATTGAAAATTAATATTTGATCAGCATTGCAAACATGCGAGTCGATTTATGTGATTTGTGAGTTACTTTTTGTATGACTTGTATACTATATAGGTACTTTTGTTGCATGTGGCACGTTGCAAGGTTGCAAGTTGCAGTTGCTGCAGCTGCCGGCTATATAAATCGCTTTTGAAGCGCAGCTCTAATTGCTGTGTTTGTTTGTTGTGAGTTGTTTGTTCATAACATGTGACTACAAAAAAAGCTGTGTGACGACGCGTGTTGAACCGGTTGGCAGCTGCCGCTTTTTGCCGCTTGCAACTTGCCGCTTGCTACTACACTGAAAAAAAAACCACCACTAAAATCAAGAACATTCATCTTAAATATTTTGTTCTTGAAATACTAAAACTAAGAATATTAACCTTGAAAATCGTAAGTTCGTAATAAAAGAATGAAATTCTCAAATTTTAATATTTTAAGACCAAATTACTAAAACTAAGAATATTATTAAAAAAAATCTTATGTTCTTAATATAAGAATAAAAATTTAAGATTTTAGATCTTTTTTCTTAAAATAAGAACAAAAATCTTAAAGTTTTGTCACTTTTTGAGACTTACAATTCACAACTGGTTCTGAAGTTTTAAAGATTACATGTTAACATGTTAAGAAGCTTAATCTTTATTTGAGATTTTTTGTCTTGGGTATTCAAAACTTTTCGGTCTTTAAATAAGTGCATATAATATTAAAAAATAATAAGATTTATTCTTATATTAAGATTTGTGGTGTTGAAAATATAAGAATTTATGATCTTAAAAATAAGAACTTGTCCTTAATTGAAATGTTCTTAGAATCAAGATGCGTTTTCTTACTTTAAGATTTTCATATTCTAGACGCACTTTTTAGACCAAAGTTCTGAGACCAAAATCTGTATTTTAGATACTTTTTTTTTATCAATGTAGACAGCTGCAAGCGCCCAAAGACTAAAGACTGTCAGTGTCTCATCTGGGGTAACCGCATCTGCTGGACAGCTTATCGCTTGTATCGTGTGAACTTTGAGAGAGAGATTCTCCGACTCCGTCTCCATCTCCATCTCTGTCTCTGTCTCTGTCTTTGTTGGCTGCCACGCTTTGTGCCACGCTTCAGTAAACTCGACTCGACTCGACTCGTTTTCGTCTCATCTTGAGTTGAGTTGAGTCGAGTCAGTTGCACACACCTTTTTGCAACGACGACCTGTTCAAATCCTGTCCGCTGTCCGCTGTCCGATCCGCTGTCCAGTTGACGTGTGGTTCCGCTTCGTCGACGCCATCGCCGCTGACCCCATCATCGGTTAGCTGAACTGAACTGGACGCGATTCGTGTGTGTGTGTGTGTGTGTGTGTGGGGCATGTGTGAAAATCAGTGACGCGGCATTTGCTCTGGGAAAACTGGGAAAAACCTTTTGCCTTGCTTTGCTTTTTAATTGCGACCGAGTAAGAGAGTAAAATTCGTTTTTCCTCTTTGCAACAATTGCTGGGAACTTCAAGTATATGCAACAGAGCAAAGCAACGAAGTCCGCCCACAGCTCTCGGATTTCACACGCCGTCGTGCTTCATTGGACAGCTTGGACAACAGTGCCTCAGTTGCCCTTATACTCATCCTCCAACTTCAACTCCATCTCCATCTCCATTTCCATTTCCATCTCCATTTCCATCGCCAACTTCATATTCATTCTCATCTTCTCAGCTGCTCGCATTGTTGTTCGATTGCGCAAACATTATTTGTGTGTGCACCGATTTGTTGCTTCACTTCCAATTCCAAAACCCAAACCCAAACCCAATCTCAGCCACAATCCCCATCCCAATCCCTTTCTCAATCCCATTTTCAATCGCAATTCTGGTAACTTGAGTCCTGTTAAACCCTTTGCCCAACCAGCAGCATCCACAGCGCAGTGTTATTGTTCTGACCCGCTGGGGTGACTTCCTTTGTCATCTTGTATGTGTGTGTGTGTGTGTGTGTGTATGTCTGGATATATGTTTGTGTCTCGAGTAATTTGGACAAACAATGCAAGTACTTTGGTACTTTGGTCGTCGCACACGCGTTGGCAGCTCAAACGGCAATTAAAGCATACAATAAGCTGGCAAACACTTGGCAGCTTCAGCCACAAATGTCATTTGGTGGTGCAAGTGGTGCAAGTGGTGCAAGTTGCATGCTGCACGTTGAATGCTGCATGCCCCAGGCGGAATGCTGCACAACGCAGGTGGCTCACATTACAATCAAATTGCCAAAGTTTTGATCAGGTTGCACTGCTTAAATTCAATTTTTTAATCATTTTATGTGTTATCGATATCACTTTATAAATAATCGCAATGGGAATTGTTTTTTACTTGATCAGAAGCGATAGCTTGCAATTCAACTGTTTTTAATATTTAGCCACTAAGTTTACTATTGATGGGCTTACAATTTAATTGTCGCCTATTCTTAAGAGAATTTCATTATCTTAATCAAAAAATTTTATGGGCATTTAAAGATAAAGGTCCACCTCGTCCAAAAACGTAGAATTGATTAAAAAATCAAAGCTTGTGAAATTTTCTTCCAAAAATGTAATCAAGTTATTAATTTAAGCAATATACGTTAGAAGAAATTCAATAGGATGAACATATAGATTCTACATTGGAATAAATTCACTTTTTCTATATTTTTCACATTTTCCTAAAAATTAACTTCCAACATGGACCGTTTGTACTCTAACGATTACACTAAGTGAGATTGTAAGATTGTAACGTTAGCCATTTAAATAAATAGAAATATAGAGAGTTTAATTTGAAACAAGTTTTACAAGCTGTTTTCGATATATTGAATTAAATTTAATAAACAAATTTTTGGAACAATAAAGCTTGTAAAATAAATAAAATGTTAGGAACATATCAAAATTATTTCTAAAATGGAAAATTACATTATTTTATTATGGTTTAAGAGTATTTTCATCCAAATTACTCGCCACATTTCGCAGACTTCGCATTTGTCAAGATGAAGTCAAACATGATTTCAATTTTTCGTCGCGTTCGCGATGCATTGTTTTCTATAAATAATTCGAAAGCGACAAGTCTTCAAAGCTTGTCTTTTATCATAAAAATAGTGTTGATAAAGAGCATTAAAGACTAGAGAAAACATTTTTGAAAATGTCAACCTAAGTCTTTTTTTTTTTTCATTTAAAGTCGTACAAATGTCGCGTTCCCGATTCTGGAAATACCCAAATATCATGTCTAATCGATAGCATTCGATGTTATCGATAACTTCTTGATAGTTATTAATGGTCGACTACCTATCTTACTTATAAGAGACTTGAGGAACTTTAATTTTTGAACTTTTACTCTGCTTCTTTTCTAATTAAACTTCAAGGTTTTCATTTCATAATATCTCAGTGCACAAATGGTCATGTGCTCTTAGGAAATTTGAAATTTAAGGGCGCGCTTCAGAATTTTACTGCTCAAATCTATATTATCTAATGGTTAACCTCTGCATATTTGTGCAGCACAATCCACTGACCACTAGCCACACATACGTAAGGGACCATTTGACTGTCATTCCTTTTTTTGTACCCTTCTCTCTCTCAGTCTATACACTCTATGCCCCAAGAGTCGATTTCAGTTGCAAGTTCACATGCCTCAACTTTTGCTGACACGCCCCCATATCTGTTGCCATAATTCTCCCTGCAACATTTTTTCTCGACATATTTTCATTTTTCTTTTGCGGTTTGATGTTGTTGCATCTGTTGCAACTGTCGCAACTGTGGCTGCCACTGCTTCACAAATTTTAAAAATATTTAAGAGGCAAAAAATAAAATATGGCAACCAGAGAAGTTGGCCAAATACCGTGTACCGTTAGCAGAGGAAAGTCGAGACCACTGTCAAGTGTATGAATATTCGAGAATGAAATTTGCGTCTCTGTTAATGGCATCGGTTTCGCAATGGCAATGGCAATAGCAATAGCTATAGCTATAGCCATATCAGCATCAGCTATTTCGACCACAAATTCTTGAGTGGCCTGGCGAGGCAGCGAGACAGAGAAAGAGGTACACAGAAAAAAAATCTGGGATATTTAGTCCGAATTCAATCCGAAACGATGTCAGAAGTGGGGTAATCTCGGATTTTCTTAAACCAAGTATGAAATACTTGATTTTTTCAAACCCGAATTCAATCCTGAAATTCTTAAATTTTGTGATTTTTTTTGACAAAATGGCGGCCATTCAAAAACAAATTTCAATTTCGGGCTTTTTTTGTAGTTTAGTGTAAAAAAAAAATAGTAAAATTTTTTTAAAAAATGTGGTCTTCATTCACCCGAGAATGGCGACAATTCTGCGTCGATTCCACTTTGTTTCATGAAAATCGGTTCAGTTGAACTGGAGATATCATGGCCGCCAGTTCGAAAAACGTGGTTTCGAGAAAAACACATTGCTGGACAAAAAAGGCCATAACTCCTAAAGTATTTCGAATTTCTAAAAATCCTTTTAGGGGCATATTTACAACTACCCAAGCTATAAATAAATGCAAAAAAAGTCGAAAAAAGTTGCTCAATAAGAAGACCCCCTTACACCAAGTATGAAATACTTGATTTTTCAATCCCGAATTCAATCCAGAAATTCTTAAATTCAGGTTAAAAAATTTGTATTAATTAAAATGTTTTTCGTTACATTTAAACTTTTTTTTTTTAATTTTTTTAAGATTTTTTTTTGTAAACTTTTGTTTATTTTTACAATTTTTGTTTTTTAATAGATATTTCTTTTTAAATTTTTTTTTAACATTATTTTATATTTTTTTCCTGTGTAGGGATGCCAAAAGATACCGTTCGTTGTCGTTGTCGCACGCACCACTTTCACTTCGGCCGGAAATTGCTGCATCAGCGTATAGAAATTTTTGGTTTATGCCCAAGCATACACACACGCACACACGCACACACACGCACATACATTGGGTTGTGCCTACCTCAGGCTCTAGGCTGCCTACTAGCTCCGTCTCTGTCGCACCAGCGCAGCGCTGACCTCAGCAAAGTGGCTGCCACACATGATATTAGCCATGTTGGTTTACTTTGGCTTCGATATTTCCGCCTTCCACTTGGCTTTCCCTCTCCCTCACTCTCTCTATCTCTTCCTTTCAAATATGAAATTTATTCAAGTCACTCTGGTTTAATGTTTGGAAATGGACAGCAAATAACTTTGAAAACGTTACAATAACAACAACAACAACAAGAGCTGGGGGTGGGGCTAAAAACCCCAAATGCATTCGCCAGAATTGAGAATTCAAGTTGAAATTTTGGAGTTGGCCATAATGAAGATGGAGCTAAAAATGAAGATGATAATGATGACAAGTTCTTTTTTGGAACCTTTTTCAACTGATGAGTTTATTGTGCTAAAATTACTAAACGGGAGTAAGAGAGAGAGAGAAAGAGAGAGACCTAATGTGGCTAGTTTGCAATTATGGTAATTTGCGAGTGTGTGTGTGAGTGTGTGTAATATCAAGTCAAGGCTATATTTTCGCTCTCACAATTTCGATTTAACTGAAATGATTTTTTAAAGATAATATTACGAAGGCCCATCAAAGCAAAGGAGGCAAGTCAGAAAGAGAGAGAGAGAGAGGGATATTAGGGGAGAGGGGTAACCTACCCACTCAGCCCACTTCCAATTATCCAGTTGCCAATCTCCAAAGGACCCAGAAGGTCCCTCAAACCACCCACTGGAGACATTGGCGCATAAATTGATTGAATGATGTCGCTTTTTATGTCGTTTGTCCCTCCATATCCTGTCGTCTTGCCGATTCCTTTTTTTATTTTTATTTATCTGTTTTTTTTTTTTGTTTTTCCTTATTTTTGTTTAGTGTCCTTATGCTGTGAATTTCATAAGCGAACGCGATGCGATGCGATGCGTAGCATGTGTTATAAATAAATCAAGCATACTGGGAGCAATCTTTCAGCTGGTTTTCGGTTGAAAAACAGCTTTCGATATCTATAGACTGTTGTGCAGATAGATTGGCATTTAATTTAAATGCTGTCAAGTGCTAGGCATTTGTTTTAAACTCTCTTTAGAGCGTTTGAACGATACTCAATTCGATTAAAATATTTATCTACTTATTGTACTCGTTGTTCGTTGCGTGTACTAACCAAATTATTTTCCTGGCGGAACGCATTTTCCAATTTAATATACGAAAACAATGCTCCCACTTTTTTCCCACAATTGTACCACAAGTCAAATGAAAGCGAAGCAAAAAAAAAAAAAAGGGGGGACTCGCCCCTATTTTAATGTGACCAGCTAATTGAGGCACAACTACGCATGAATATGTATGTGTGAATGTATGTGTGTGTACTTTGGCTTGACAGGTTGCTGTCAGAGTTGTGGCAAAGAACTATTCATAACTGAGTGCTCTAAGAGGTCTTCAACACGCTGACCACTCTAATCAGTGGCAACACTCACAACACTCACAACATCCCACTGTGAACCAAAAATCGCAACATTTATTCAGCCGCATTCGACAGTTTTCACATATGAAAAGGAGTTTTTTATTATAGCCATTATCTCTGAATTTATGATTTATAATTTTTTAAACTAAAGAAAATTTAGATGCAATTTTTGAAGATTTTCTAATCTTTTATCTAATGTAAACTTAAAGAATTTCGCCTTTTTAGATTAGATTTCAATATATAAATAAGAAATAATTAAGAAGGCATCCATTATAGTTTTTACAGAATTTTTATAAAATTAAACAAAATATTTTCTATAATTATTTCTTAAAACTTTATTTATCATTAAATTTTTATAAAAAACTTGTCATTTTGATTTTTTACAACTTTCTTTTTTTTTGTTTAAATGAAAGAAAATTTAATTAAAATATTTTTAAACTTTTATCTGATATGAGTTTAAATAATTTCGCCTTTTTAGATTAGATTTCAATATATAAATAAAAAATAATTAAAAAGGCATCCTTTTTAGTTTTCACAGAGTTTTTATAACATGTTGTTTAAGACAAAATATTTACTATAATTATTTCTTAATACTTTGTTTAAATTATTATTAAAAACTTGTCATTTTGACTTTTTACAACTTTTTTTTTCTTTTTTTAAATGAAATAAAATTTAATATTAATTTTAAAAGATTTTATAAACTTTTATCTGATACTAGCTTAAATAATTTCGCGATTTTAGTCTGCTCACATATACATACATATTTAAAATTTAATTATTCACACTGATTAGATTTCAATATATTAATAAGAAATCATTAAAAAGGCATCCTTTATAATTTTCACAGAATATTCGGAATATTTTCTTTAAGACAAAAAATATTTTCTATAATTATTTTTTAATATTTTGTTTTCCGTAACGATTTTTATAAAAAATTTGTCACTCTGATTTTTAACAACTTACTTTTTTTAGCTGCTCATTTCTGCTTGGCATCGCACTTAATTTTTGTGTTGCTTACTCGAAAGGAGACTGAGAAAACTGCGGTTGCTGTGCACCGTAAAATATTCGTAGTTAATTCATAAATAAAATTTGTTGTTGCCGCATTTTAAGCGTGAGTTACCTTGTTGCCTGCCACACACTTTTTGCAGCTTTTGCAGCTCTGGCGCAGGAAAATCCCCAAGACCATGGAATGGTACTTGGCAAGTGGTACGTTGTGCGTTGCAAGTTGCACGTTGCAAGTTGAAAGGCTGGCTAGGCTGCCACTGTGGCCTCCTTAGGCTGTGTGTCCTTCAGTGGCGCCGCCTTAAAAGCGATGCTACTAATAATGTTGTCGGTGATTATGCCACGACTCCTTTTGCGGCATGGCCCTAATGCTGATGGAAATAATGGAGGTAATATTATGCCTGGCCGAGACTCTGTGCCTTTTGTGGCAACTGCTGCAGTTGTACTACAACTTTTCGTACTCGAATAAAATTCTTAAATGGCAACATCTTACCACAGAGTCGACAAATGTGTAACTGGAGCAATAGAGCGCTAAATTGTAATACTTTTTTGTATTTTCGTGTTAATTTTACGATAGTTATGCAATTTTCCTTGACTAAAGGAAGATTATAAAATGTGTTTCAAGCTTAAATAAAATTATATACAGGGGTGGTCAAAAGTATTTATACGGCACTTAAAGTTAAATCTACTCATAATTTGATCTTACTTGTGTTAAATGGAAAGGTCATTTAAGTTCCGTTTAAATAATACAAAAATTTCCTTAAGCCATTAAGTACCCATTGAAAATTTAAAATTTTTGTAAAAGTCTCGGCCTCAAACAAAAAATGTTTTGGAGCAGAAAGTTTCTTCAAACAATTCTAATAGTGACTGCAAAAATAATGTTCAAAATCTTTCCGCAAATATCATTGGTAAATTCCATCCCATTTCGTCAAAGTTTAATTATAATGAATAATGTAACGTGTATTAATTATTAGTTTTACTAAATAATAACAAACTTAATAAATTTAAGTTAATTATACCATTAATTTGAGCAAAATGTGAAAAATCACATAGAATTATTTATCTGGGGTGCCACAGAAATCGTTTTCGCTTGAATTTCACTTAAATTTCATACAAATTAAAGTGAAGTTCAAGCGAAAGTGATTTCTGTGGCACCCCCGTGTAATAAAGTTATAATTCACATTAAGTTTTTTTTGTATTAAAATAAGATTTCTGAAATTTTTTTTCCTGTTTTAGTTTTCTATTATTACAAGCAATAAAACTGCATACAAAAATTTTTTAACTTGCACTTGTGCACTTCTAATTCAACAAAAATATGAGTCACAATTAATTCTTTTACTGAGGTATATTCAGAAAATTAAAATATCTATGATAAAGTGTGAAAATGTGTAAAAAATTAAATTTTTTTCAAAGCCAAACTTAATTTTAAGAAATGTTATGGTTGCATTCAATTATTTATGCGCTTTGTCATGGCAAATTGAACATATGCAAATGGATTCGGTTAATCATCACACCCTGTTTCCATTTGCAACATTGTGTTGCAAGTTGCGCAGGCCACGATCGAGCTGCGACCGCCTTGGAAATGTCGTTCCAAGTGCCGCCATGTTTATACAATGCATATTTTGCAGAAGCCAAAACAAATGGGCGTCAAATGGGAGTGGAAACAGTTTGCCGAGCAGTAGATGGGACAGTGGCTGCTGCAGTTGCACGTACGCGCCGCGTTGCATGCACCATTAGCGGAAAAGGTCGCGCATCTAACATACTATATAGTAGTATTGTTATATTGCAGCAGGAGAAGTCGAAGTATAAGTCAAAGAAGGAGCAAAGGAAAAAGAATTGCTACAATTGGACACACAATATTTTATAACGAAATTTGTCGAGCAGGAAAGTTGCATGCAAAGCACGTTGTCGCTGACAGCGGGGGGCGTGCCCGATTGGGGCGTGGCCACAAGACTGACAGCAAAGGTGGCAACGTCGCATATACATATATTGCCAATTCCAAAAAAAAAATGGAAGTGTACATGCCAAACGTCGCAGCATCCGGCAACTGCAGGCCAGCCTATTTTGGCATTTTGGCAGCTTAGACGTGGCATGTTACGCCCCTAGATGGATAGATAGAGCATGCACTGAAAAAAACAGACCACTTTCTAAAATAAAGAACAAGATATTTAAGATGTATAATAATATTTTAAGACCAGATTACTAAAACTAAGAATATTAATCTTGAAAATTGTAAATTCTTAAGATTAGAAAAAAATTTCAAATTTAAATATTTTGTTCTTAATTTAAGACCATTTTAAGAGCAAATTACTAAAACTAAGAATGTTATTCTAAAAAATCTTTAGAATAAAAATCTTAGATCTTAGATCTTTTTCTCTTAACAACAATACACTTTTTGAGACTTAGAATTCACAACTGGTTCTGGAGTTTCAAAGATGACATGTTAGCATGTTATGAAACTTAATCTTTTTATGAGATGTTTTGTCTTGAGTATTCAAAACTTTTTGGTCTACAATTAAAAACATATAATCTTAAAAAAATAGTAAGTTTTATTCTTATTTTAAGATATGTGGTCTTGAAAATATAAGAATTTATGATCTAAAAAATAAGAACTTGGTCTTAATTGAAATGTTCTTCGAATCAATATGTTTTTTCTTACTTCAAAATTTTCACGTTCTCGACGCATTTTTCAGACCAAAGTTCTTAGTTCTGAGTCCAAAATCTTGATATTAGGTTCTTGTTTTTTCAGTGTAGCGACTAGAATAAGCTGGCAATAAACGTAAAGAAGAAGCAGCTCACGATTTGCCAGTGCGAAAATCATAATCATCAAATTAACGCGCGTCCCGTCGCAGCAGCAAATTTGCAGGACTCAAATTGGTGCTTGACGCCTTGAGGAAACCGGGGCACAAATACGACGTGAGCATTTAGAGGCAGAAAAGGGAATAAAACTTGAGTGTTTTCATGTGTGGCACAAACACATGGTGTTGGCTTTGAAGAGGGAGAGAAACAGAGGGAGACAGAGGGAGAGGGAGAATCAGATTGAAACCCATGGACAGGGAAGTTGGCCATTCTGCTTTAAGGCTACTCAGGTGTCACTTTTATACCGAGCAGGCCTCGTTTGACCCCCCGACCCCTGCAGTTCGTCGTTAAAGCAATCTGAAAAGGCTGCTTAATCAGCGGAGGCGGCCATGACAGATAACTGCTGGGGCGGGAGCAGAGCAGAGAGCAGAAATCATCATCGTTTGACTGCGTCAGCGTCATTGTCATAAAGCGGCTAAGGGGGACAGTGGCAAATGGGTGCGTCCTCTTCACACATACGTCACTTGGCTAGTCTCCCTCTCTTAGCCAACTTCCTTCACCAGCTTCCTTTTCTCCATCTCCATCTCCAGCTACAGCCAGAAGCGGTTGAGGCCATCAAATTTCAGTCATAACAATAACACTGATAGTCCCGCTCGTAAAATAAAACCCTTTTTTTTTTTGTTGCCCACTGCCGCAATGTCAGGCAACTGTGGCCGGGATTTGTGTGCCAATGTGTGTGTGTATATATGCATGTATTTGTGTGTGTGTGTGCGTATGAATGTTGTTTCACTACCAGCTCCGAAAACAATCAAGTCCGCGACACAACGACACACGAAAAACAACAACGCACTCAGGATGCTGAAATTCGACAATGGCACTTGGAATGCTCGATGGATCAGAGAGTGTGTGAGGCAGGCGGTACACTGAAAAAAAAATGCCATTCTAAAATCAAGTATAAAATACTTAATTTTAGCTCGCATTTTTTAAGTATGTTTCCAGGATTAAGCCGAACAATCAAGTGTATATCGGTATTAAAATGGGAAAATAAGCCCAAATTACTTGATCTTCTCTCGGCCTCTCTCATTTCAACTGGTCCGGTGGCTCAGTGGTTAGAGTCGCCGACCTGTTTGAAAAAAACATGGGTTCGATTCCCCCCAGTCAATTGCAGTCAAACATTCCCTTCATTAAAAAAAAATGTTTAAAAAAAAAACAATAAATAAAAAATGTTTAAACAAAAAATTTAAAGAAAAAATGTTAAAAAACAAAATTTAAAAAAAAAAGTTAAAAAATTAAAAAAAAAAAAAGAAAGTTTAAAAAAAAATGTTAAAAAAAACTTAAAAATAAACATTTTAACTAATAAACATTTTTTAGCCTGAATTACACAATTTCAGGATTGAATTCGGGATTCAAAAATAAAGTATTTCATACTTGGTTTCAGAAAATCCGAGATTACCCCACCTCTGACATCGTTTCGGATTGAATTCGGGCTAAATATCCCGGATTTTTTTCTGTGTAAGAGTAGGTTTTATCCCTTCCACAGCTTCTTCTTCTTTGACATGAAATCCAATTGGTAGCACTCGGCAGCGCGGTCAAAAGGCGACGCCTAAAGCATTTAAATCCTTTTCGCACTTTGCCATGTCGCGTTGTCTCCGCTTGTTGCGTGTTTTTCCATCTACTATTTCCGACTGACACGTACTGCGTGTGTGTGTGCGTGTGTGTGTGTGTGTGTGTGTGCGTGTGCGTGTGTACTCCTCGTCATGCTTCAATTTTTCAGTGTGTGAGCCATGTCTAATACACTCATGCGACAGAGCCAGAAATGGGTTTCCTTTCGGGCCGTAAAATAGGAATTTACTTTATTAAAATTTTTCGCTTGAAAAATATGAGACAACAACAATGGCAATGAAGACGATGACGACAAAACAACAAGCAACGCAAATTTGTTGAAAAACCAGACATACACACCCGCACACACACACTCGCACACACACACATTCGCATAGTCGCACACCCAAGGGGCATGGCCTGAATGTGGCGCTCGAGTTGCCAATGATGCGCCCATCATGAACGAGGTAAAAATTTACTCAACTATGAACTCGCTCTCTTGCCGAAGCCAACAACCCACAACCACACCCAACACCCACACACCCAACACCCACAAATACAGAGTGTATGAGCGCATCAGTGTTGCCCGAATTTGAACGTTAAATTAAGCTAGATTTGAAAATAAGAGTACCTAAAACTCGCTAAGTATAAAAATAAATGTGTAAACAGGGACCGTACCTTTTAAAGGTTTTAAAATAAAAATAGCAAATTAACAATTATTTTCAAATTTATATTTTTAAGTTACGCAGTAACAATTATTTTTAATATATATTTAAAAAGAAAAAAATAATCTTTAAGACTTCATTTTTTTAAAAAAGTTGTGAAATAGCACTTATTTCTGAGTTTGTTCTGTAAAATTTAAAAATAAGAGTTATTATTGATTTGTATTTTATAAGTTACAAATCAGAGTTATTCCGTAATTTTATTTTAAAAATAAAAAAAATAAAAAAAATAAAAGAAACTAAATATATATCTGTGAAGTTTAAAACGCAATTGTATCATATTTAAAATTGTTTACTTTTAATGTTTTTAAATGTACTTTTCTGACCTTATTGAAAATACTTACGATAAAGGAAAAGTCTGCATTTTAATTGCAGATTCGATCTGTAATTAAAAGAAGATCATGTAAATATGCTTAAGAATATGTTTTAAGAAATTTGTATAAGAACTATTTAATATTAAAATAATGCAATAATTATTTATAGCTAAAGCATTCTAAACATAATTTTAAAAAAGCTATTATACATTTAACCCATTAACGGCTAATGGGTATTTAAATACCCAAAAAAGTATTGACACTTTAAAAATTCTAGCTCGGGGCATGTGAGAGATATCGAGCAAAAATTTATTTCATAGTAAAGAGAAATAATAAAAATATAAGTATAAAATTTGAACAGTTTAGTTATCCTTGTTATACTTGTAGTTTTTTACAGGTGAATATCTAGCTATTTTTCTGCATACAAAATGTTATCGAAAATAGCTGAAAAATGTATGGAAATCGAAAAAATTAAATTTGAAGATACATTTTTTTTTTTTTTTTGTTTCTTTAACTTCTATGGTCTTCTAGGCACACATTTCCAAATTTCGTCAAAATCGTACCAGCCGATCTATGGGCAGCCATTAATGGGTTAAGGCTGTAAACCAGTGGTGGGCACGCAGTGGCTCCGGGAGCAGCGAGTGCTTCCAACTATTTTTCTGCCCATTTAGCGCCGTGAAGTCGCACAGAAGACTCGCTGTTGATATTGTTGTAGTTATTGTGCTCATTTTAAATACGCTATATCTAGCTATAAATTGTCTAAGGTGGCAACTCTGGTGCGTGTCTGTGAAATAGGCTCGAATTTGCGTAGAGCGTGCGTCGACAGGGCAAAGGTTATGGCCGCGCCTGCTGCTGGCAAGGGTTCCCGAGACGGGACAGGACTCAGGCGGGGGAATTGCCTGCGCTTGACAGTTTCATCCAGATAAGAAGGGGCCAGAGGGACAGCGAGAGCGAGAGAGGGGAAGGCAGAGGGCAAGAGCAAAGCTAGGCAGCTGAAAATTTATATAAATTGACAGTAATGCTGAATGCTGCTGCTTTTGCTTTTGCCAGTGCGAATGTGGCCCGAGAACAATAACAACAACTTCTATGCTAAATTGCGCGACAACAACATGACAACAACAACAACATGACGACAACAACAACAACAACATGCAGTCGAGGGTTAAGGCAACTGGATCGTATCACATTCTTTGCCAAATTATGTACGAAAAAGGCAAATAATGAAATCGTAAAGAGTTAGCCTAACCCAGCGATCCCAGAGTCGCTCTTAAATTGAACCCCTAATTCCCACCCAACCCCTTTCAGATTTATGTATGTATTTTACTCGTATTTGTATTTAAAATTCATTTCTCTACTCGGTTTCTTTACTCGGCGACATCGTGTGTATGCAAATGGTGGCCATATTAATCATTGAGTCCAGGACACGAGACATATTTTTCTGTCTGCGGTTAGCTTCCGATTTTATTTTTATTTTATTATAGATTTTCGTTTTATTATTTTTTGTAGAAAAATGAAATGGAATTTTATCTAAAGATAGCACTCTAAAATAGCCGTTGCCGTTGTGGTATTTAAAACTGCATTTCGGCGCTTATAAATAAACAGCTCTCTGTTTCCTCCTACGCCTTCCCCTTCTTTTCCGCCTCCTACACAGAAAAAAAATCCGGGATATTTAGCCTGAATTCAATCCGAAGCGATGTCAGAAGTGGGGTAATCTCGGATTTACTTAAACCAAGTATGAAATACTTGATTTTTTCAATCCCGAATTCAATCCTGAAATTCTTAAATTCAGGCTATAAAATTTGTATTAATTATAATGTTTTTCGTTACATTTTAACTTTTTTTTTAGATTTTTTAGTTTTTTAACTTTTTTTTTAAAGTTTTTTTTAAGCATTTTTTTTTTACAATTTTTTTTTTATAAATATTTTTTTTTAGTTTATCTTTTTAACAATGTTTTTTTTTACCTTTTCTTTTTTTTAATTGACGGGGGGAATCGAACCCAGATTTGAGCCACCGGTTGAAGGACCGGTTGAAATGAGAGAGGCCGAGAGAGAATTTTCCTCTCGCGCTCAGCAAATGTGTATTTTCGCATTTTAATCCCGATACAGGCTTGATTATTCAGCTTAATCCTGAATACATACTTAAAAAATGCGAGTTTAAATAAAGTATTTTATACTTGATTTTAGAATGGCATTTTTTTTTCTGTGTAGTCCTTCTCTTTAGGCACTTTTCGGCCATATGCGCGTTTTTGCCTTCTTTTCTCTTTTCCCTGTGGCAGCCTGCGATTCAGTTGCCGTTGGAAATTTATGAAAGCGACGTAGCACGGATAAAGTGCACTGAGCACGGACTCAGATTCGGACATGGACATGAAGAGCGGCAGGGGCAGTTAGAGGGAGTGGGAGTGGGAAAGGGGAAGGGAAGGGACAGGGACAGGAACATGAGGCAGCGGCACTAAAACAACTGTAGCTGCCTGATGGCCGCGTTAAATGCTTTTGTTGATTCTGGGCTCGGCTTCGGGCTTTTTGTATGTTTTATTTTTCTCTTTTTTTTTGCGCACAATTTAATAGTTTTGGCGGGGGCCAAAGAAATAAACTCCGACTGCAGTCGCTGCAATAAGTCTTGGCAAACAGTCACCGAGCACAAAATGGGGGCGGGTTGCGGGCGCCCCGGCCACGCCCACAATTGGCTTTTGTGCGATGACGACGGGGCCAACGCTCGTCCGTTTTTTTGTTGGTTGGTTGTGGACCGGGGAAATGTGTTTGTTTTTCATTAAAAAACTTTTCATTTTGAAACGGTCAAAGTTCGGCTCAAGCTCCAGCTCCAGTTCCGACTCCGACTCCGACTCCAATTCCAGCTGCAGCCCAGGACAACACTGTCTGTGGTATGTCCTGTATTATTGCGGTCAGGATTTGCTATTTAGGGGGAACTTTCTATGCGGCGGCTCCATTGTCTAAACGGCTCTGTCTCTCATTGTTTTATTTTTCACTGGCGCACTGGCTAAATACACATTTCATAATTCAGTGCCGTTGAAAGCTGTGCAGCCATTGAAAGTCACGTTTCTAATGGAAATAAGGCCAACTTGAACATCAATGAAATGAAGGCACACAGCCAACGACAACAAACGACAAACGACAAAGGACAAAGAACAAAAAAAGCATTCAGAACAATTAATCAACCATTTTTACTAAAGATCTTCTGCTTGTTTTTTTTTTTCTATTTTCTTTACAGTAGTGGCATTGCTGCTATTGCCTGCCTCGGTGCACGGCCAGCAACAAAAGTTTCGCACCGTTCCACATGATCTGCAAGTGCTGGAGGGATCCGAGGCGATGATGCGATGCGAGGTGGCGAACGTCGCCGGCGCCGTGCAATGGACCAAGGATGGTTTCGCCCTCGGCTTCTCGGCGGTCATACCCGGCTATCCGCGTTACTCCGTGCTGGGGGATCGCAAACAGGGCGTCTACAATCTGCGCATCTCGAATGCATCCACCCACGACGACGCCGAGTATCAGTGCCAAGTGGGACCGGCGAGACTCAACTCGGCAATTCGCGCCAATGCCAAGCTGACTGTCATATGTAAGTATTTCGCCACATTTTATTATTGATTTATTAATTTGTTACTTAAAATCAGCCAATAGAAGTCGATAAAATGGAAAAAATATTTCTTATTTTTTTAGAGTTTAACATTAACAATTTAATAAAATAATGTACGATTTGCAATTTAAAATTCTAAAGAACAAACTGTTTAGAAATATGAAAATAATATTAAAAAAATGAACAACTAAATTAAATATTAGAAATTTTGTAATTTAAATTGCAATAAATAAAGAAAAAGTTAAAATGCCTGGGGTTATTAAAAAAAAAAAAAATAACGATGTTTTTTTTGCTTTGTTATCAAATAAATTTCGTAATGGGAAAAAAAATATATATTATTTATTTGGAATTTTAAATTAATAATTTATTAAAATAATGTACGATTTGCAATTTTAAATTCAAAAGAACAAACTTCTTAGAGCTATAAAAAAAGAATTGAAAATAATATTAAAAAAAATTAACGACTAAATTAAATGTTATAAATTTTTTAATTTGAAATGCAAAAGATAAAGAAAAAGTTAAAATGCCTGGGGTTATTTAAAACAACAAAAATTATTTATTTTTTCTTTAGAATTTTACATAAACAATTTAATATAATAATATACAATTTAAAATTGAAAAGAACAAACTGTTTAGAGCTTGCATTAAAATTTGAAAATAATAATAAAAAAATTAAAAGCTAATCGAAATATAATAAATTTTTTAATTTGAAATGCATTTACATTTTGTTATTGATTTATTTATTTATTATTTAAAATCAGTCCAAAATAAGTCGAAAAAGTGGGAAAAAATCTTTATTATTTGCAATTTTAAATTGAAAAGAACAAAACAATGAAAAACTAAATTAAATGTTATGAATGAATCTTTATTATTTGCGATTTTAAATTCAAAAGAACAATCTGTTTAGAGCTATAAAAAAAAAAACTTGAAAATAATATAATATTAAAAAAAAGGAAAAACTAAATTAAATGTTATAAATTTTTTAACTTGAAATGCAAAAGGCAAAGAAATAGTTAAAGTGCCTGGGGTTTTTTAAAACACAACAAACTTTTTATTATTTATTTAGAATAAAACATATAAAACTTAGCTAAAACTTACTTCTATTTATTTAGAATTTTACATTAACAATAAAATAAAATAGTGTACAATTTGCAATTTAAAATTCTAAAGAACAAACTGTTTAGAGCCATAAATAAAATTTTAAAAAAAAATTAAAAAAAATGAACAACTAAATTAAATATTATAATTTTTTTTTTAATTTGAAATGCTAAAGATAAAGAAATATTTAAAATGCCTGGGGTTATTTAAAACAACATAAATTATTTTTTATTTATTTAGAATTTACATAAACAATTTAATATAATAATATACAATTTAAAATTGAAAAGAACAAACTGTTTAGAGCTTTAATTAAAACTTGAAAATAATAATAAAAAAAATGAAAAGCTAAACGAAATATAATTAATTTTTTAATTTGAAATGCATTTACATTTTGTTATTGATTATTTCATTTATTATTTAAAATCAGTCCAATAAAAGTCGAAAAATGGGAAAAAAAAATCTTTATTATTTGCAATTTTAAATTCAAAAGAACAAAAAAATGAAAAACTAAATTAAATGTTATAAATTTTTTGATTTGAAATGCAAAAGATAAAGAAATAGTTAAATTGCCTGGGGCTTTTTAAAACACAAAAAAAATTTTATTATTTATTTAGAATTTTACATTAACAATTTAATAAAATAGTATACAATTTGCAATTTAAAATTCTAAAGAACAAACTGTTTATAGAAATAAATTAAATTTCAAAATAAAATTTAAAAAATGAACAACTAAATTAAATAAAGATAAAGAAAAATGTTAAAATACCTGGGGCTATTTAAAAGAACAATAACGATGTTTAAAATAAATTTGGTAAAAAGGAATAAACGAGTCTACGAAATGTAATTGGGATTGACTTTACGCTGGTTTGCAGCAGCAGCGCCAATTAATTCGAGTAATAAATACAATTTGTACGGAACGCGTCGTGTTTGTTTCCTGCTCATTGCACCTATAGAATTTGTACTTGCATATTTAAATTGTCGAGTCTCGAGACGAGAAGAGAAGAGAAGAGAGACTCGCATGCGGGTCGAGGATGGGGAATGGGGATGAGTTGGTTGTTGGTTGTCGTTGCCAACATTTATTGTCAGCAATTTGCAAAGCAACAGCAATTGCAGCAAAAACAACAACAACAACAGCAACAACAACAATGACAAGGGAAAGCAGCATCAACAATGTGCGAGCTGAGCTGAATTTAGCGCAGTTTATTGCTTCAAGGAGTCACAGGAGTCTGAGCTGACACACGGCCAGAGAACTAAGCTAGACAGCGGGAGAGGAGGAGAGGAGAGGAGAGGAGACAAAAAGGGTGCTCGAGGGGAATTTCAGCATTTTCAATGAATTTATTTTTGTTTTTAGTGCTCAGTGTGTTTGTGAGTGTGTCATTGCATTGTTATTCCTGCTGTCGAGTAATCACTTTGAATGTGTGGGTATTCCTGTTGCTGTTGCTGCTGTTGTTGTTGTAATCACTCAAGAAATTGCGCTACATTTGATGACAGCGATTTTCATTTCCTTTGCCTCGTTTGGCTGTCTTCGCATAGGCGAGAGTAGAGTTGCCACATCTAGACCCAGTTCTTTTGACGTTCCATGGCAACGACAACGTCTTGCCCAAGGCTCACACACTCACAGACAGACATATATATATATATGTGTATATATATGTGCATATATATGCGCATGCCTAATGACGTTTGTTTAGTTAATTACGCGCCATGAGCTGTGACAATGATGATGTGTGCCGAGCGGAGTCTTAGAAAAATCTCAAAGAACGAAAATCTCAACTGCACGTGTATGCCTGTCTGTGTGTGTGCGTGTGTGTGTGTGTGTGTGAGTGTGGGTGTGAGTTGGATTCATATAAGCTCGTTAGTTATTGCTGAGTTTGTTGCTGCTGCTGCTGCTGCTGCTGTGGCAAAAGGTCGCATGCCGGCGCCTCTGTCTGCTCCATCGCACAGTGGGACAAGTTGTCCAAAGTCATGTGGGAAAATAGTGAAGAAAATAAAATTCAAAATAATATTTGGGTATTTCCAGGATTGAAAAAGCGGCATTTGTACGTCTTTAAATGAAAAGCAAAATGGCAAAAGTTTACATTTTCAAAAATGTTTTCTCACGTGTTTAATGCATTTTATCAATACTATTTTTATTATAAAAGACAAGCTTTGAAGACTTGTCGTTTTCGAATTATTTATAGAAAACAATGCATCGCGAACGCGACGAAAAATGAAAGTCATGTTTGACTTTATCTTGACAATTGCGAAAGTCTGCGAAATACGGCGAGTAATTTGGAAGAAAGTACTCTTAAACCGTAATAAAATAATGTAGTTTTTCATTTTAGAAATAATTTTGTTATGTTCCTATCGTTTTATTTATTTTACAAGTTTTATTAGTAATTTGTAAAGCGATATCGCGAACGTGACAAGATTTCCACCTTGGTTGTGCCAAGAATTTGTTCATCAAGTTTTATTCCATACATCGAAAACCACTTGAAAAACTTGTTTTAAATTTAGCATTCAATATATTTCTATGTAGAAGTAAGTTTTAGTTAACTTGAGGTCAAGTAATGTCTATAAGACACCAACAAACAACAACACACAAAACACTTGCCAAAAATGCAAGGAGCATGGCTCGGTATACAGCTGTTTCAAGAGATGCCAATCTCTATCATCAGTACCGTTTGCTGACTTGACCAGCGATCTCAGCTTAATGTC